>LPNX010258325.1:0-14489 GCA_001517045.1 Pseudotsuga menziesii
GGTAAAATTTGTTTAGGAATACAAAGAGAAAGTATAAATATTGGAGAAAGAATCCAATGATCTAAAATTGGATAATTATAATTTAATATCTGCGAAGGGAAATGCACTCCATTCATCGTCTTTAGCCTATCCAACTGATTAGCTTGCAAACATTTTATGAGATATGACCTTCAAGAAATTAGAACTTAGCAAGGTTAAAGAATACTTACAAAAAATGAAGATGAGGTAGGGCTCCTAAGAGATTTGGCACAAAAAATACACTCTGCCATCACTGACTTACATGAGACCAAGATCAAGTTGAAAAAATAAGTAGATCACGTTATAAATAAGCTCATATGGAATCCCCTTTTAAAAGGAGAAAAACACTTGGTTTGGGATCAAATAGCCATGACCCTCACCAAGCATTGGATCTATTTCACTATTGTTGAATATGAGTGACCCTAGCTTCTACTACTATGAAGATATCAAGAGTACTTTGGCTTAGTTGGAAAAAAACCCAGATATTTCCAAATATATCATAGACATCCTGAACACTAGAACCAATGAGGAGTTGAAAGCATTGACAATAATATATACAAAAAAGACCAACATGGATGTCTCTAATTTGATTAATAAAAGGAATATATCTCAAATAAAACAGGGAAAAGCAACCCAACTAGAAAGGGATGCAAATTCATTTAAATCCATCTTTGACAATATTGTAAGTCAAGGTCTCCCATCCCCTTAGGATGGTAAATGGGATTTATATCCCAAACAACATTATGAAAATTTGATTGCATTTTGCTAGAATAAAAACTTGAAGTTTTAAGATGTATATGGAATTATTAAAGGGAAGAGTGTACATGATAAGCTGATCAAGAACATGCCCCTTTAACACAAAGAAAATGCAGATTTAGAACTGCTGCTATGGACAGCCAATACATATGTTGCGGAAAAATACACCTAGATCTGTTAATACTCCTTTTACTACAAGTTTGAAAGTGAAACAGTCCACAAATTGCCCACTGAATTCTGTGCTAGTGCTGCCAAGGATAATTCTGCTTATACAGAGTTTGTTCTACTGAGTTTAAGACTGATTTAAGGCTTCCATGAATGCCCTTGGTCAATTATGTTAGTGCCTCATTCCTGCTACAGGATCCTCTTAAAAGGAGGAGCGATTTACATGCCTTCTTTTGCCAGACCTGAAAGTTCTAATAAACTGGTCCATTATTAACAGGCCAAACATCAGGTGAAGATGCGAATGACTGTAAGAAACACTTAATATAGTTATCAAGTTCGTTGGGTTTTCAAACTACTGAAATTGGTCACCACAAATTGACCATTGGATGTAGTATGCATAGTTGAGCTATCATTCATTGGAAAAAACTGAACAAATTGGCCTGTAAATGATACAACAGGTTTTCTCACTATCATCAAGTTTTTTGACATAGCTTTTAAAATTAGTCCTTTCAATAACAACTTCCATATTCCTGCCAACCATCTCACCTTGACTCAGACTTCTAAGCCCTTCAATCGGTTGCCAAAATTGCAACAAATAATTTCTTACTTTGGGTGTTATGTTAACTCTTTATGACTGATTACCTCTCCATGAATGAACTACAATGCTCTCGAAAGCGCCTGATTTTGACCAGAATTTCCATCATGATTTTGAGCTATAATTTCCATCCATCATCATGCTAATTGCAATACAAACATTCATAAACAGGCTACTCCAGAGTTATCTCACCATCAGGAATATATTCAACAGATGGACCAGCAAATCTCTCCACCCAATGTTTAAGATTCTTAGTTTATTTGTAGCATAGACCTTTCTCTACAGCCATAGAAACAACAGTCTTGGCACTCCACTCGTCATTTGACCCTGTTGCTGTGCAAAATCCAGCTGTGCCATAGGAGTTGAAACCCCAAATTCTGCTTGGCTGCTTGCAATTGAGTTGCCATGGCAGATTTAGGAAAATGTAAGTCTTCAATCACACAATCACCAATATCCCATGAAGATCTCATGCTAGGGCATCATCATAATATGCAGAATAATATAAACATCAAACACCTAGGCCATCCATGTTTTTCAAGACTCTAAGCTTTAAAATCTAGAATCTCAATATCAAATGAATCTAATAAATATGCAATTTCTGGGTAACTTTGGCATAATAGATACCCTGGACATGCTTTCAGCACTATGAGAAGAGGAGGATTTTTTCAAAATATAATAATAACACCAATCCATATAAAATACCTCTAAGCTTTCTCAAATGAATATCCTCCAAGAAGCACGAAAGAGTGATGCACAGCCTCCAAACCAGGTACGAAGATCCTCAAAAACTAGACACTGTCATGACAGGGCCATGAAGGATGGACATGAAGGATGGACATGAAGGATGCACAGTGTACACTTAAAAGGGTGGATGTCCTTCAAACAAATGGAAAGGCTCCCACAAGGTTTAATGTCTTCATCATAACTATTCCCTACAGGTTGATTGCAGCCATCATTATGGTGAATGCTGATCAAGAACAGGCCCCTTTAACAAAAAGAAAATGCAGATTTAGAGCTGCTGCTATGGACAGCCAATACATATGTTGCTGAAAAATACACCTAGATATGTTAATACTCCTTTTACTACAAGTTTGAAAGTGAAACAGTCCACAAATTGCCCACTGAATTCTGTGCTAGTGCTACCAAGGATAATTCTACTTATACAGAGCTTGTTCTACTGAGTTTAAGACTGATTTAAGGCTGCCATGAATTCCCTTGGTCAATTCTGTTAGTGCCTCATTCCTGCTACAGGATCCTCTTAAAAGGAGGAGCGATTTACATGCCTTCTTTTGCCAGACCTAAAAGTTCTAATAGACTGGTCCATTATTAACAGGCCAAACATCAGGTGAAGATGCGAATGACTGTAAGCAACACTGAATATAGTTATCAAGCTTGCTGGGTTTTCAAACTACTGAAATTGGTCACCACAAATTGACCATGGGATGTAGTAGGCATAGTTGAGCTATCGTTCATTGGCAAAAACCGAACAAATTGGCCTGTAAGTGATACAATAGGTTTTCTCACTATCATCAATTTTTTTGACATAGCTTTTAAAATTATTCCTTTCAATAACAGCTTCCATATTCCTGCCAACCATCTCACCTTGACTCAGACTTCTAAGCCCTTCAATCGGTTGCCAAAATTGCAACAAAGAATTTCTTACTTTGGGTGTTATGTTAACTCTTTATGACTCATTACCTCTCCATGAATGAACTGCAATGCTCTCGAAAGTGTCTGATTTTGACCAGAATTTCCATCATGAATTTGAGCTATAATTTCCATCCATCATCATGCTAATTGCAATACAAACGTTCATAAACAAGCTACTCCAGAGTTATCTCACCATCAGGAATATATTCAACAGATGGACCAGCAAATCTCTCCACCCAATGTTTAAGATTCTTAGTTTCTTTGTAGCATAGACCTTTCTCTGCAGCCATAGAAACAGCGGTCTTGGCACTCCACTTGTCATTTGACCCTGTTGCTATGCAAAATCCAGCCGTGCCATAGGATTTGAAACCCCAAATTCTGCTTGGCTGCTTGCAATTGAGTTGCCATGGCAGATTTAGGAAAATGTAAGTCTTCAATCACACAATCACCAATATCCCATGAGGATCTCATGCTAGGGCATCATCATAATATGCAGAATAATCTAAACATCAAACACCTAGGCCATCCATGTTTTTCAAGACTCTAAGCTTTAAAATCTAGGATCTCAATATCAAATGAATCTAATAAATATTCAAATGTTTATATGAAACTTTGTCCTGCGTCAATGGAGAATGAAGACCGCCATGGCCATGACCACCACCACGGCCATGACCACCTCCACGGCCATGACCACCACCACATGGAATCAAACCATGTCCAGCGTCCAAACCCCGTCTGTCTTGCATCTTTGGCAAACCAAGGAAAACACCACCTGAAATCAAACATTGTCCTACGTCCATGGCCTGGCCACCACCTGAAATCGAACATTGTCCTGCGTCCATGAGCCTGCAAATCAAGGACAAACTGAGAGATGTTTACCCAAAGATCCATAAATAAGGGCGAAATACCAAATATTTAACCTATCATCCATAAAATCCAGGCGAACCATCTCCATTTCTCTTCCAAAACTGGAAATTTTTGGCGATTTAACCTCCATTATAGAAGAAATCCAGGTGAATGTCCGATTTTCCCCATCGACGGGTGGGATAAATTCCATTGTATGAATTTTCATATTTTAACCGCACAGGCTATTTAATTGGGGAAAATTATATATAAAATAAAAAATGAGCTAATTTATTAAATTAAAAAAAAACATTTTAATATTAAAAATTTGCCCACCTTTTTTTGGGCACCCCTTAAAATTTTCCTATGGGATATGATTCGCCCCTAAAATCATCCCTACCTTCAATAGAGTCAGCCACCCGTTTCTCCTTCAGGTAATGCAGAAATTTGGTTTCAGTTCATATTTTATATCTTGGGTCAAGGCCTGTATCAGCAAGCCATGGATAGCCCCTTTAGTCAATGGCAGAGCTGCTCCTTTCTTCCAAGCCTCGAGAGATCTGAGGCAAGGCTGCCCGCTCTCCCCGTTGCTTTATGCCAGCCAGGTTTCTGTACTTAGCTTTCAATTGGAAAATGCCAGGCTTGAGCAAGATCTCCCCGAAATTAGGATGGCCAGAGGCACAAAAGATATCAATCACGCGCAATTCACAGATGATACTATATTGTTGGGGGGAGCCAGTCAAATCATAGCCCGTCATTTCAAGTCTGAACTAAATCTCTATTGCCATGCCTCCGAAAGCGAAATCAGTTTTAGGAAAAGCCTGATCTATGGATGGAATATCAATCCTAGAGAAATGCTAGATATCTCTCAAATTCTCAATGTGGATGGTGTTATCGCCTGGGAGTCCTTCAACTATGTAGGGATCCCCATCTTCAAATCCAAACCCAAGAGTTCAGCCTGGAACCCAATTGTGGAGAAAATCAAAAGGAAAATCCATGGTTGGGGGTCAATTTGGTTAAATTTGGCTTGGAAGGTAGTCTTAATAAAGGCAGTCTTGTATAGCTACCTATTCTATCAGAGCTCTCTTCTCCTAGCTCCGGCCAAAGTAATCTCACAGATCGAAGGATTGGTTAGATCCTTTCTCTGGAAAAGTGGCAATGCTAGGGGAGGAAAAAAATTTGCACTGGTCAGCTGGAAAATAATTAAATTACCTAGGCCAAAGGGTGGTCTTTACATCAGATATCTTAGAAACCAAAACTTGGCTATGGGAGCCAAGTTGATCTGAAACTTGATCGCCCCCAAGCCCTCTTGGTGAAGTCAGGTGTTGAAATCCAAATACTTCAGTGGATTGAGGCTTAGATGCCTTGATGGCGGCCATGTGAATAAGAAAGGTTCTTCAATTTACAATATCTGTCTCAAAGCATTGCCACAGTTCAAAGACGAATTGTATTGGGTCCCTGGAAATGGGAAATCGATTAATCTTTGGCATGACAAAATTCTAGGAAAGACCCCTCCCCAAAATCCACGTCTACAGGAGAGATTGGCCGCGCTGGGGATGAACACGCTATGGGACATATCCATTTGGGAGTCTGCGTTGCCTAATCGATGGGCTAGCTGGAATATGCCAGACTGTCCTCCTGATCTAGACGCTGAGAAATTGCAACTTACTAACCATCTGGCTGGGTTGGCACCAGTAGCCAAAACCAAGAGGGATCATTAGCGGCTGGGGGAGGCATACTGGCAGTTATTCAACGTCAGAGGGATATCAAAGATACGCTGTGAATTATAATGTTCCTGTAAACCCACGTGTATGGAATAATATCTGGAACTGCAACACTCTACCAAAAATCAATATGTTCACTTGGTCACTGATGCATGAGAGAGTGCTCACCGGTGAGAAATTGGAGAAAAGAGGAATTGATGGCCCCTTTCGATGCCCATTATGTACTGAAGCCTCAGAAAATATCAGACACTTATTTCTAAAGTGCCCCTATACTATTTTGGTTTGGGATGATGTGTTGAAGCTGTTGGGAGGACATTTGCCAGATACAATTCAGGCATGTTTTACTAGTTGGGAAACTCTGTATCAAGGCGAGATGAACCACAAAAATGGAGTTAGAGCCTTTTGGATGAAACTCCCCAAGTTAATTTGCTGGTGCATATGGAATGAAAGAAATCACAGAATATTTCAGGAGAAGGATCAACCAGTATGGAAGATAGATATCAAGGTTAATGCCCTGCTCGGTGAGATGTCCTGCTGTAGCTTAGATGCCATCCCACTTTCCTGCTGCAGCATAGATGTTTGATAGAGCCACATAAGGTGTGGCTTTTTGGATATCCAATTCAATGAGGCATTCTACAACAAATTCCCCTAGCTTTATATTATTATGGATTCTACATGTAGCGATGAAAGAACTCCACACAATTTAATCAGGTTTTATTGGCATTATATTGATAAAGTTGTGTTCCTTATCCAAGTTCCCAGCTCGGCCAAAAGGGTCAACCATGCAAGCATAGTGCTCCATTGTGTGTGTAATCTGATGATAGTGACTCATGCAATTAAAGTATTGTAGGCCACTAGGCCTAAATGGCAGCACGCAGACAGAACTCTGACAAAGGTAACATGATCCGGTGATATTCCACAGTGCTGCATTTGTTCGAAGAGCCTTAGGGATTCCTTACCAAAGCCATGCACACCATAGCCTGCAATCTTTGTGATCCATTTTTTCAAACAAATCCACTCTTGATTACTTCTCATGGATCTCCAAGCCCTGTTCCAATGCTACCAGATCAGCACATGCTGCAATAACACTAGCAAGAGTCATTGATTTTGGCTTCATGTCATGCCTTTGCATTTCTCGGAAAAGATTTAGGGCCTCTTCATTTCGGCCATTATGTACATATCCTGCAATCATTGCATTACACAATTCCACATTTCGTAGTGGCATTTTTTTAAAGAGCTTCAGAGCCTCATCAACACCCCCATCCTGTGCATATCCTGTAATCATTGCAGTCCAAGAGACTAGATTCCTCTCGAGCATCTTCTCAAATAGTTTGTAAGCTTCATCAACACCCCCATTTTGAGCATAACCCAAAATCAATGATGTCCAAGAGATGGTATGGACATTCTAGTGTGTTTCAAATCAATTCAATTACATGTTTCTTTATGAATCAATGAATATTTATGTGAGGATTGGCAGTTAAATTACTATAAGTATCCAAGAGATGGTATAGTTGAAAGAGTGTGGTATGCAGGTATTGCATGGGTAACCTCTATCATGCACATCCTGTAATATATATTTGTTGGAACTTTAAAATGATGTTCAATGTTATCTTCACTCTCATGTTTGTGAATGTGTGCATATACTCTTTTAAACCAACAAGATTCAAGTTTTGCACACCCAGTTTCACTTTAGGTGTTATTTACAAAAGTGCCATGGCATTATCTTTTCTCTAGAATTGTGTATAATGTTGTATTCTAGCACTTTTGGTTGGATGTGTACATTCATTTATAACGAAATTGTAGTTAGAGATGCATGTTAGATCCCCTTGCAGCTACAACGATTGCTTAAGGGAAATTTTTCTCTTTGATCTAGTTGGGGACAATAAGAAGTGTTGTAACTGTATCCTTGATCCAGTTGATGCCAGCACGTATGTTTTGGCTATAAGTATGAGCTCCACCTATGCAAAAGTCTAAAATTGTCAAATTCCTCACCTTGAGTTGGTCAAGGCTAGCTAAGCCATACTATGTTGCATATAATACTCACCTTGATCTGACCGTGGTGTGAAAGGAATTTTTTGTTGCAGGTTTGTATATTTCTTCTCACCTTGAGTTAGTCAGGTTTTTGCAAAAACAGAAAAAAAAACATTGCTATTTTTGCAAATCAATCCCACCTACATTAAATTATGTATGTTGGTTTTCAGAAGAAAAAAAAACCTCTGTTTGTTTAGGCTAAATTGTACACACCTTGCAATCATCGCAGTCCAACATACCACATTTCACTCGAGCATTTCATTAAAGAGCTTCACGACCTTGTCGAAAATCCCATTCTTCACATATCCTGCAATCATGGCTGTCGATGGCACCACATTCCTTTCAGGCATCTTCTGAAAGAGCTTAATAGCCTCATCGAAATACCCATTTTGGGATTACCCAGTAAACATACTATTCCATGAAACCAAAGTTCATTCAGTCATTTTGTCAAACATTTTGCATGCAACTTCTACAAAACCACATTTTGCAACACATGTCTACAAAATCGTTTCCCAGAAAAAAAATTGGATTGTACTTCACTTCTTATTATTTCATGATGAAATTCCTTACCGTATTTAAAAGCCAACAAACTTGGACAGGCCGGGAGAATGCTGGCAAAGGTGAAGGAAATTGGCTGGATGCCCACTCTCCGCGTTTGATCAAACGGTGATAGCACTTCCTCATGCAGCCCACGCCTACAATAAGCTGTGATCATGACAGTACATAAGACAATGTTTCACTTTAGCATTCGACCAAAAACCATGTGAACATCAGCCAAAACTCCGCACTTGGATCATACTAGCAAAGCCTTGTTCACGAAAAATTCCTTGCCGTATTTAAAAGCCAACAAACTTGGACAGGCCGGGAGAATGCTGGCGAAGGTGAAGGAAATTTTCTGGATGCCCACTCTCCACGTTCGATCAAACGGTGATAGCACTTCCTCATACAGCCCACGCTTGCAATAAGCTACGATCATGACAGTCCATAAGACAATGTTTCACTTTAGCAGTCCACCAAAAACCATGTGAGCATCGGCCAAAACTCTGCACTTGGCTCATACTAGCAAAACCTTGTTCACTAAAAATGTGTCACCGGATTCATATCCTATGTGAATTATGTGGGAATGAACTTGTTTTCCTTCGAGGTAGAGCTTTGTTGTTTACACAGTCCTGCGATAAGATTGCATGAACAGAAGAATGTAGGAGAATTCCTCGGTTTCGCACGATATGCAGAGTGTTGAGTGCATCTTTCAAATGGTTCCTCACACTAAATTTTCTATAGTCTCGATGCATATCGACAAAGGGCAAGCATTCAGTTACATATCCCATTTCAAGAGAGGCTTTCATCACTCCCCTTGGTTTTTTTCCTGTAAATGGGCCCCATTGGGGAGAGGCTAAGTGACTTCCATCAGTTTCACATAGCCGACCAGACCAGGTCCCAACCATAATCTTCATGATCATAATCATAAATATTCATAACCATCATATGGAGAAAAAATTGAAATCGCCAATGTAATTTGTTTTCCAAGGCTAGGTTCGGCCTAGGTAAACCCTAATGACCCAATGTTGTATTGAAAACCATATTACCCATGAAACTATGCAAATCCTATGTATTATTTATGTCAACGCATTTCCAATGGCCTTAATCATTTCAAGATCCATTGTGAGGAAATGATGCGTAAAGATAATGGATCTCGATATGAAAGAAGGAACATTTTGAGAGCTTAGCATAAATATAAGTACTCTTTTGGAGTTTATGAATAGATTAATATATAATTAAGGAATAGTTGAACAAAAGTTTCTAAGTACTTATGAAATAAGGAATAACTGAACGAACTTGTCTAGGTATTTATGAAATTTACTATTTATGAGATTCATTATTTATGAGATTCATTAATACTATATGCACATTAGTCAACCTGAAAGGAACCATCACAAGCCCTCAATTCTTAAATCAAAATGTAAAAGCAGTTTTCATGATATTTGCATCCTTTATTTATAGATTATCATACCCCAATCATAGATCAATACTAAAAAATAGTGTGGACCCTTTAATATAATAAAACAAAATCATAGCTATAAGGAAATGGATATTGATTATATATGGTGGCCTTAATATTCAACTCTATGTAATCTATACACAACATCTAGGATCCATCCTTCTTCCTCACAAAAGATAATCGGTGTTCCCCAAGGTGACATGCTAGGTTGGATTAGCTCTAAATCCAAAAAATTGTTCATATGCATCTGAAACTAATGAAATTCAAGCATGGGCATAAGGGAACTTATATATGGTCTTTGGTTCAACAAATAACACCAAATCACAATTGGGAGGAAGTCCATGCAACTCTTCAAGAAAAACATTTGGAAATTATGACAAGATGGGATATTGAGTCAAAACTATGCCACCACCGTTATGTATCTAGTATCCCTTCTTGGGACTTATTTTCAACTACAATAATGATACAAATTGCAAGGATACAACCATGTTTGTACCTCTCAAGACCTTTTCCTTCCCTTCATCATCTAAGAAATGAAGTAACTTTCTTATGTAATCTAGCAGAATTGAATGCACCTACAACCAATCCATGCCTATGATTAGATCATAATATCCCATTGTTTTCTATCATTGGGCTATGTGAGTCACATGCACTCCAATATACAAATCCATCAATCTAAACCCCTACTTGACTCCTGAGGTCATCTCAATGATGTCAAAATCATATTTCCTAATAGCCACCAAGCCACATCTATACAATGCATTTGGTAAAATAAATCTCTCAAATGTGGTTCTTGGATCAATTAAAATAGAAAGAGTAACATCCTTTCTTTTACTTGTGATATCCAAGCATGTTAACTAGTGCACATGGTTGTTCATTTCTATATGGGTTTGGTGATCTCTCCCAACATCTCCCACCATGGTGTAATTCTTAATAAATATAGCTCTAGTGATCTCCCTTTGTAAAATTTCTCAAAATGGGTCGCTCCACATGTCCAACAACCTCATTTTAAATATGTTCAATGTGTTCTCGGTTGGGAAAGATTATTTCAAGCACTACTCTACTGAGTATGTTGAGGGAAATAATTGTTACGTTGTATGATAAGTATGAATGGTGGTTAATTACACCTTGGTTGGTTCTTTATAACCCCCATACCGTTTCCTCCTGGTTCCTCTTTATGCCATAAAAAGTATGGTTTGGAACTTCCTCATAGCAAATGACTTTGATGTGTTCCTCTAGCAACACTTCCCTTGATGGTCATACTCAATTTGTAAAAATGTGTTCACATTTAGTTTCTATGTATTTAAATGAGGAGCATGCCTTGGCATCTCTCTGAATTGGGCCTCGTACTCAATCACCAACCATCACCAACCTTCCAGCACGGTTGTCTAGTAATCCAAGAGAGGGTTCTAATGAAACCATTCAAGAAGAAGGAAGTACCTTGTACAAGAAAATGTTGATTGCGTAGCCAGTCATCAACAGAGAGATGCCAGGGCATGCTCCTCATTTAAATACATAGAAACTAAATGTGAACACATTTTTTACAAATTGAATATGACCATCAAGGGAAGTGTTGCTAGAGGAACACATCAAAGTCATTTGCTATGAGGAAGTTTCAAACCATACTTTTTATGGCATAAGGAGGAACCAGGAGGAAACAGTATGGGGGTTATAAAGAACCAACCAAGGTGTAATTAATCACCATTCATACTTATCATACAACGTAACAATTATTTCCCTAAACATACTCAGTAGAGTAGTGCTTGAACTAATCTTTCCCAACTGAGAACACATTGAACATATTTAAAAGGAGGTTGTTGGACATGTGGAGCGACCCATTTTGAGAAATTTTACAAAGGGAGATCACTAGAGCTATATTTATTAAGAATTACACCACGGTGGGACATGTTGGGAGAGATCACCAAACCCATATAGAAATGAACAAGCATGTGCACTAGTTAACATGATTGGAGATCACAAGTAAAATAAAGGATGTTACTATTTCTATTTTAATTGATCCAAGAACCACATCTGAGAGATTTATTTTACCAAATGCATTGTATAGATGTGGCTTGGTGGCTATTAGGAAATATGATTTTAAGATCATTGAGATGACCTCAATATTCAAGTAGTGGTTTAGATTGATGGATTTGTATATTGGAGTGCATGTGACTCACATAGCCCAACGATAGAAAACAATGGGATATTATGATCTAATCATAGGCATGGATTGGTTGTAGGTGCATTTAATTCTGCTAGATTACATAAGAAAGTTACTTCATTTCTTAGATGATGAAGGGAAGGAAAAGGTCTTGAGAGGGACAAACATGGTTGTATCCTTGCAATTTGTATCATTATTGTAGTTGAAAATAAGTCCCAAGAAGGGCTACTAGATACATATTGTGGTGGCATAGTTTTGATTCAATATCCGATCTTGTCATAATTTCCAAATTTTTTTCTTGAAGAGTTGCATGGACTTCCTCCCAATTGTGATTTGGTGTTATTTGTTGAACCAAAGACCATATATAAGTTCCCTTATGCCCATGCTTGAATTTCATTAGTTGTAGATGCATATGAACAATTTTTTGGATTTAGAGCTAATCCAACCTAGCATGTCACCTTGGGGAACACCGATTATCTTTGTGAGGAAGAAGGATGGATCCTAGATGTTGTGTATAGATTACATAGAGTTGAATATTAAGGCCACCATATATAATCAATATCCATTTCCTTATAGCTATGATTTTTTTATTATATTAAAGGGGCCACAATGTTTTTTAGGATTGATCTATGATTGGGGTATGATAATCTATAAATAAAGGATGCAAATATCATGAAAACGGCTTTTACATTTTGATTTAAGAATGGCGGGTTTGTGGTGGTTCCTTTTAAGTTGACTAATGTGCCTATAGTATTAATGAATCTCAGGCAGGACAGATCTCCTGTCCAGGCACCTCCCTCTTCCCTTCGTCACTCACAACAAGCCCAATGAGTGAATGTGTGTGTGATAAATAAAGAGGCTCACTCTTTATTTATATTCTTCCATTCACTTGAAACCCACTCCAACTTGTCATCCTCACTTAACAATTACTTACTAAAGGTGACATCTCTAGGAGTGTCTAATAACCCTAATACCCCACAACCTGTGGGGACTTTGCCTCCTCCAACCAACAAGGAGGTTTATCTTAACACAATGGTGGGGACTATTGCCCTGACTTACAATGACTCACATAGGGTCAACTTCTCTAGGATAGTATAATAACCCTAGGGCCCCACAACTGTGGGGACTTTAACCCTTGACCAATAGGAGGGTTACCCACAATGACTTGACATGACTTTTTTACATTATAGAACCTCTCGATAGGAACATCGGGGCATGACATGACTCAAATACATTACAGACACATCCCGGAATAAACATCAAGGTACAATACATAAAATATACAGATGAATACATTCCGAAGTTACAATTACATCAACATGGATATCATTTTAAAGGACATTCCAAAGTTTTAATTACATCAACATGGATATCATTTTAAAAGATAGATATAATACATTAATGGAAACTAGGTGCCTGATGGTAGGTTCTTAAAATTTAGGAAACTGACTCAAGTACTCTATAATGAAAAATTAAGAAAATAAAAAATGAAAAATGTTTAGTCTTTTAAAAAAAATCATATAAAAAACAAATATATAAAATAAACAAAAATAAATAAAATATAATGAAAATGCAAAAAACAAAAAAAACATAACATCTGCCCCCAATATGCCAGCTCGATTGCCTTTATCCTTCGAGGAGGGGATAGATGTAGGGATGATCAACCGGTTTCTGAAGAGAGGAGGAAGATACTAATGTATGAAAGATTTTTTTTTAGATTGTGGAGATTCTTAGGTCAGATCGTAGGTGTAGCATTTGGAGAATGCTCAGATTAGAACTGCGATCCAATATCACAGCTTGAGGAGAACACCAAATCATTGACGACTGAGGAATGGCATTTCAAAATCTAACTGAGAAAGAGAATCATTCGTCTTAGCACTTGCAAATCGTGGTAGCTCTAGACATTGAATCGATCTGTGGAATTTATCCAGATTACGGTTGAAGTTACACATAGTCATGTTGGTGGTGCGATGTACCCAGAGTTCTGTTGATTAGGGATTCGTTTGAAGGTCATTGTTCCAAAACAGAGTGTGCATTTATAAACCAAGGTATTTTCATACAAAAGATTCAGGAATCAGACGCTGTGCCATCAAATTCCTTTCAATATAAATTCTGGTAATGCTCGATGAATTCCTGTAATACTTAATGGTTTCCTGTAAGTTAGATTAATTCTCTGAATTTGCAGTTTTCTATCAATTAGTTGTTTGAGGATCCAAGTGTGCTTTATATTTGGGGTTGTACTAAGTTGTAATCCAATTTTACCCTTAATCTTCTTACGGGTAGTATTTAAACATGTAGACATTTTCCTACCATTGATGAGGGGTAGCAACCCGAAGCAGTGTGAACTAAAACCACTCTATTTCAAATGGCAATTGTACTAGGTAGCTATTATATCTATCCATTTTTATCCCTTGATCCTCTTACGGGTAGTATCCAAACACATAGATTTTATCTAGCCATTAATGAGGGGTAGCATCCTAAAACAGTGTGGATTAGAGGTCCAATCTATTTCAGTAGGGAACTACACCAGGTGGTTGCTACTCCGATGAG
>LPNX010258328.1:0-55739 GCA_001517045.1 Pseudotsuga menziesii
TTTCCAGTTTATTTTTTTTGTTTAATCGAACTGCTACTAAGGATTCCAGATTCCTTAGTAGGTGCTCATCAGCACAAGCTAGGGTGAAAACCCTAGCTACACTATATATATGTTTTTTTCAATCCAAAATAATCGCCTAGAATACTATACTTAAGTATACTATTATAATCCTTAAAAAATACCTTGATGATGACTTTTGAGAACAATGATATTCAGGTTACCACGACTATGGACCTTGATGAAGGCCACTGATACATTGAACTGATAAAAGATGAAGTTGTGAGGGGGTGGGATCATGCCCACAATATCTCTGAATATTATATTCACCCCACAGCTGACGAAGAACTCAGTTGGCACATTGCTAGTTCTTCCACTTATGATTTTGAGGATGCGCTGGAAAATTGGCAAAATCGCATGCATGAGATGTCCTTTAGAAAGTGTTGATTAATCACATAGTACTTATGCAACCTTGTGACTGAGATTGTGGAATTACCTGTGTATGAAATTTCTGCATTCTTAATGGACTTTAAAAAAAAGGTCTCAGAACTACAATGACTACTAGAACTAGAGGAAGTATTGAATGCTACTCCAGAGCGCTAGTGTGTAACTCACAAAAATACAATTACTGGATGGGACCAGTGTCGACGATTCATGACACTTCACTTTGGTAATCAAGAGGCATACCATGCTAGGAGGTATAATGGATGGAACAACCCTATCAATCATTTGTGGGAATGCCAAAAATTATGGGCATTATGACCAAAGGATGAATGGGTACATGCCTTTGCTCACACCCTAGATGAAATTTTGAGGTTATGGTACATATCAGTAAATCTGTGTAGAGAAATAACTTCTTGGGAGGACCTAACTGTTTTCTTTGCATAGACCTTTAGTTTCGCAGATACCAATCCATATGTCAACAATGCACTATAGATCATCTGGGATTTTGTATTGAAGATGGTTCTAGTTGCATATCCCATCGATCTGCATGCACACTATCATCTGTAGTCCATGATGGAATGTTATAACGTGTCTGGTGAACCTGAAGATGATGATGAGCTACGGAACATTAATATTCCCGAGACAAAAGGAAGTAGGGATGTTGTAGTGCCAAATGTACCAATTGATCCCATGAGTCAGCCATTGAAGGTTAGAAAGGTTAACATTGGGACAAAAGAGAACCCAAATTTTGCTAGTGTTGGCGACTATTCAAATGAGGAGACCATGGCAAGAATCAGAGACCTACTACATGAATTTCAAGATCTCTTTTCGACTAAGTTCTCAAAGTTGAATGGGATACTGAGCAATCTCAGAGAGATGAAGATCCCACTAAAACCAGATGCGATACCAGTGCGACAAAGGCTGTATTGCTTAAATTTGTGGTACAAAAAAAGAGTTCAATGCCAATATGGTGGAGCACCCATTGAAGAAGGATCTCCTTACATGTTAGGATGTTGTTGAGAAAGTCAAAGTGTAGGTTACAGAAATTTTTCAGCAATACGAAGACTTAAATATTAAAATCAATGAGTACACTGAGTCTACTTGATGTGGCTTGAGGACGAGCCACAAGACTATGTTGGGGGCTTGTTGACAAGGGGTTGGGGTAAGTTTCACAACATCACATATGTTGCACAAGCATAGAATACACCACGCAAGATGGAGATAGCGAAATAGGCTGAAGATAAACTACTTTTGATTATTTTGTGTCACTTTTTGTACTTGTTGACCATTTTTTGTGGATATTGGTCATTAGTCAGTTAAGTTAGTTGGAAGGTTGTTAGAAGTGGACCATGAATGTAAAGGCGCAAGCCTATATATAGAAAGAGGAATTGTGAATGGATACAGAAGTTGAGATCAGTGTATACAATATTGAGACTGATTGAGGCATAGAGAGAACAAGTTGATATCTATCTGAGATGAATTGTTATCTGTTTTGATCTGTGGGTGATTGTGCAGAAGTAATATGATAAGACAGATGTTGATATGAATCCCTGTCATCTTCTTTTATCTTTTTATGTCTTTTTGTTCTTTCAAACTTGATGATGAATGCTAAGTGAATATGAAATATGGCTCTATGATGTGATGTTTATTGTTTATGAACACTGTTATCATTTTAGATTCGTTCCAGTTATGAATGAATGATGTGAAATGATGAATGGTTTTGTTAAAGGAGTTGATCTAATATGGTTATTGAACTGATGAACCGTCGGTTCCCTAACTCTCTTCTATACTGCAGAAACTTGGTTCCGTCATCCCTCCCTTGAAAATCTCGGGTGAGACCTCATTCACTCTATGGGTGTTTCTAGACGGGGTAAAACCTGTCTCGGCCGATGCTCAGAGAGATTACAACGAGTCGAGTGTCCACAAAGGGGACACCTATCGACTGAGTTTTGTTGGTTAAGGGTTGAGCCAACACCACACCAATAAATTATCCCTCTTCAAAATTTCCTTTGAAGAAGAACATCAGATCAGAGAGACCTACACATACTCTACATAGGTTGTCTCTGCTCTGCAAAAACAAGAAAAACAAAGAATCATTGATTCCTCATCTACCCGACTACTTCTACGATGCAAGGTCATGCATTCAAGGTGCTTCTCTAGGAAGAAATCATCTAGATTGGTTCAAACCAAGGAAATTACAACAACCAAAATTGTTGAGTAGTTTTAGTGCGTCAATCAACAACAATTAGAGCCCTCTCGGGATGTCAAAGAAAGGAATTCTCTTCACTTCAGCAAATGTCACACCATGATATCATCTCACCACATATTTTGAGATATGATACAAGATTTGAAACAATGGATACCATTTCTTCCTAAGTAGGGAGTATTGATCCAGATGGAGATTGGTGGCCACTCAACTATTCCATCGACTCAAAATAATTGTCCATTGTGGCAATTTTCTAGTTATTTTTATACGATATTTTGGGTCCCAAACTTTCGAGGCCAATTTGAGGCCCTGAACAACGTTATTTCTCTCATTATTATTACAAATAGACCCCTTTGGCCTCATTTTGTATTCATCTTGCAACGAATGAGCGTAGAATCCACATATATTCTTAGAGATAGCTACCACCATTCTAGTAGTTGTATTCCAGTATGTTCTATTGTAGCCATTTAATAGAATATGTGTTTATTGTATCTCTGTTATCTTTGCAATATGCCTATTTTTATGATGTTAATTTAGTTATTTCATTTTTGTCTCACATAAATCCGGATCACGTTTAGGGGGAAGATGGGGAGGAGTGAGAGAGAGACATAGGAGGGGGGTGTTAGTGGTAGGGGGACACATAGTGATGTATTTGTGTGTGTGTGTGTGTGTGTGTGTGTGTGTGTGTGTGTGTGTGTGTGTGTGAGAGAGAGAGAGAGAGAGAGAGAGAGAGAGAGAGAGACGAGGATGATGAGAAAAATTGTCATTGATGCCAAACCATTCATGAAAATGGTTAGACAATATTTGTTGACATGGAAAAAAGTGACAAATGGTAGCTTGGGCATTGGAAGTCATGAATATACTAAATGGGAAAATGACCCATTCTGTGGTCATTTGAGGGTTAATGGGGTCATAAAAGATGAAACCCTTGCATATGGTTAAACCGTTTAAGTTTTTTTTATGGAACTTATGGATGATAATTGATGCTTTTGATATTAGCAATGACATCTTTGTGAAAACCTCAAGCAAGAAAAATGTATATAAAAATCTATGTTCTTACATATCAGGTCGGCTTGATAAGTCTTTGAAAATTTGGCTTCAAGTCAAGATTAAAATAGAAATAAATATAAAACTATTTATGATAGGTCTTCTCATAAAATTCTGGTGAAAAACTAGTATAAAAATTCCAATGCACTCATTGTTTTCTAGTTGAATCAGATGTGTGGTAAACTGAGCTCTGAGATTTCGAGGGTGACTAAGCTTAGAGGTAGCCATAGTAATTCAAAAAAAAACTCACTCCTAAATTGTAGAAATGTCATTGACGTGGAGAGCATGGATGTTCCAGCTCCAAATTTTTGGATACATATATAAATGGTTTAAGGCGGCCACAACGAAGGATTAAAGGATGTAGCTCTGATTTCCTTTTATGCACAGTTTGATGGTATCTCTATAATTCAGTGAGATACAACTATGACTTTCGAGACAGCCGTAGCGAGATGATATAGTGAAAATTTGATGGTGCTTTAAATTTTTGTGATATTCGAAGTTCATGATTAAGGAAGAGAGAGTCATAATAAAATTTGAATGGAATAGAGACAATTTCGTAACTACATTTGAAAGTTGAAATACTTGCAGTAGTTACTCTATGGTCTTGTAGGCTCTGTGTTTTATTACTTTTGTAAAACTTGGATTAGCAGAGTGTGTAGATCTACCATGAGATCTACTCAACATGACATCAAATTAGTCAAGGCCATCTGTTTCGTGGTGAATGCATATTCTTTCCAGAACAACAAATATGTGTAGTATAGAGCATATGAAAGGGAAGTATCATTCCATCTAAACACTCCATTCAATATAGAATTGGGCAGATCTATTTTAATTGGGTTTGATCCTTGAACTACAAACATGATTTATCAGTAGACATGAAATGATTAGATAGAGACAAACTAATAACAAATAGCAAATATTTGAGCTAACAGTAAGATAAAATTTTTATCAAAATGATATGACATGAACAATAACAATAAATGTGAAATGAGGAGATTCGAGGAGTGTTATACCAAAATCAGTAGGGATAAGGTAGGACATGAGGCTTATCATCTAGAAGCCTTGAGAAACTTCTCTTTTTCCCTTTTTACCCAAGGTACCATGTTTCTCCTTGTATGACATAGCAGTTATAGTAATAATCCCTTATGGACCAAGGACAATAAGTGGTTGTACTACTTATGGGCAACAAATGATGGGCGGTGAGAACAGGGGTACTGCTCCTGGATAAAGGGGCATGCACGGTGCTGGGAATTTGTATGAAAGATTGATGAAAAACCATTTAGTTTACACTCCAAAAGCTGGGATTCAGGGCAAGTAGGTATGTAGAATTTATTATCACATGATGGTGATAGGATTTTGGTATAACAAGATGCCCCCCAAAGCATGAGTCTTAGAGGGATACGATAAACGAGAGCTTTGAGAACAAGTTGTCACCACAAGATGAAAATGTCAGCTCGATCGGAACATGTTGTCAAGTAGGCATCTATAGTGCATCAGTATGTTGACTCATAGACACAAGTAACCAAACTCATGGCTGCAGACCAATACGAGGAAGATCCATGAGAGGAATAAACAAGCATGGCTACTAGAATACAACGTAGATCCATGTGATAGAGGACTCAAACTTGGACATAGCTACCAGACATAGAACATAGATCTATGTCATATTGACCCAAATTTGAGCATAGCCACAACCATACAAATGTGGATCCATGCTAGATGTACAAAACTCCATTGCAACCTAGGGAAAAAGCAATGAGCGCTTTAAACAAATACCCAGGGTCTTCATCTTGTCTTCCACAAAGTACGATTCTATCCATGTGATTACAATGATCTGAAGTCGAACATGGTAGAAACCACTTGATTACTGGCCAATGATGTGAACCGTTAACAAGTGCGAGGGAGATCACCATTAATTTCAATGATTCCCAAGGTACCCTAGTACAACCTACTGAGTGTGAATAGATGTCCTGATGTCGAACACCCAGTCAATTATATCGATCAAAGGTCAATGATGTGAACCTATGTTGAGAGGGAGAAAAAATTTCATTAACGAATACAGATCTCAAGGTACTAAATATTGTTTCTAAGACTATTTCCCAGATGATGAGTTGATGTCGACGGGAATAGTCTTGTCGAAGGAGGGCCATGATGAGTCCCACATCGACGACAAAAAACTAGGAACATAGTTCTGGAATGATGTGAATGTAGTAACCATATGACTGAGTCAAAGATACTGACACAAAGACTGTGTAGACAAGTGCCATGTTCAAAGGTAACGACGAACAACTGCCATTATTTGCAAAATGATTCCCTTCCCATTTCCCCCATAATGATTGATGAGTGCCTCTTTTCAGTTTTATGAGTTCAAAGAGGGTAACAAACACTCAATATAGCTTGTCAGAAGAAAAGTCCAGACTCATATGTTTTACGAACCTGAGAGAAGAGGGGTTTGTTCCCAAAACGAGTCTCTCAATGTTTAATTTAACAAGTCCACTGATAGAAAACTCAGTATCGTTCATGTTTAGAGAGTGTCTCTCAATGTTTTATTTAATGAGTCCACTAAAAGAAAACTCGGTATCGTTCATGTTTAGAGAGTTTGAACGAATACGGAAGAAGACTCCAAGGGGGTCCTTCTTCAAATGATTTAGTCTCTAAGGCCTGAAAAAGTGTAAATTCATACCTTAGAGAACTCTTCCAGTCATGATTGGCTAGAGTGATCCTTTTTTGTAAATAGTATGATCCAAACTGAAATAGAGATAACCTACCATTGGACAGATGACTCTTCAAATACTTTAACGAGCGTGAAGAAGACAAGATCGCTCGACGATCTTTTAGTATTTAGGGAGCCTGAAAATCGTTTAAAGAGAACTCCATGAGGTTTCTTTACACAATGTCATATTTTACGAGCCTGGAAAGAATCAGAAATAGACTCGATGACCTTTTCATGTTTAAGGATCCTGAAAAAGAGGTAAAAAGAGGACTCCATGACGCTTCTTTACACAATGTTTTATTTTACGAGCCTGGAAAGAAACTTGAAATGAGCTCGAAAATTTGATACTAGATTTTAACGAGTGTGACAAAGTGTAATAATAAATGATCGACGACCTTTTCTCTTTTGTGAAAGTATGAAAAAGCCATAAGCAAACTTTCCAAAGCTTCTTACTAAAGTTCTCTTATCCTGCAGACGACTTAGAAACAAGTGTTAAATGCATTCAAAACCAACACTAAGAGATTACGACAAATGAATTTTGACTAAAATATGATTTCATATCAAAACTATAGTAAGTCGGACCCAAAAATGTCTATATAAGTCAATTAAATAGTAAAAAATCAAACATTTCACTATTTACCTCTAGCAAAGAGCACTTGGAGCATTTTTCTAGCCAGATCTTCCATAGCTGATACCGGGAGTTTCCACCATTCGTTTTCAGCACCGTCAGTTGCAGGTAACATCTAAGACTTTTATCTTTCATTTCATAGCTTTTATTTTGAGATTTGGTGGGGGGGGTTGGGCCTATTTGGAAATCCCTAAAACACAATATGCGGGAACCGCGAATACCCCTTACAGGATATGTAGTACCACCCGAGAACTGTGCCAAGAACACACCGGATAGGCGGTGCCATTGCCTATCTCCAACAGGGCATAGGCGGTGCTGACTGTAGAGAACTTAAACAGATGATATGGGAAACAAATATTCATTCTTTTGATTTGCAATGATTCAAGGATGATTCTAATGCATACCATTATTGTTTTTGGCAGGTCTAGGTGACTCAAAACATGTTGATATGGAAGGAAAGAACACATGATGATGAGAATGTTGCTGCTGAAAGAAATGTGGGTTGCATTTCCACACTATGGGACTGTGGACTCTTAAATCTCTCCCGGACCCCAATCATGGTGTCCCATGAGAGATTACTGGAACACATACTGCAGATGTGGAATCCATAACAATAGTATTTCGAGGTGGGGGCACATATACTTACAGTGGAGGTAGAGGATATTTACTTCCTAACTGGTCTATTGAGACAGGGTGCCTCCATCTCACTGACAGGTTCCCATGGTGGGGACATTACCACCAAAGAGCTTATAGATGGGCACTATGCACTAGGTAGAGGTACATCAGGCAAGAAAATCCCCATCAGAGCAGTGACAGATAGGGCTCTACAGATTGTTATTTTCACCATGTAGAGGGTGGCCAGGAGCCAAGGTGTGCACAAGGCTTCCAAGGCACACATGTTGTACACCATAAAGGCCACGGCACATACGGTGTTCAACTGGGTGGAAGCAATGCTTCCAATCTTCAAGGATCAGCTGACTAAATGTCAGTAGGGAGAGCTGAAGCAGTTCAGCTTTGGTTCCATCTTAGCCTGCTTCTTCTTTGAGTGGGTCCCATAGATGAGGCCCCAAGTGACTTTCTAGAGTCTGAGATCATAGGACCCCCATATGATGAGTTGGGCCTAGGTCATGGCTCGCACAGGAGCGGGTAGGGGTAAAGTGAAGTTTGGTGATCTGTTCTTCAGATGGTTACAGGATCAGATGCTCATGGTCGAGGACTATGCTTATGAAGGCACATAATTTATAGGAGATCCAAACCTACCACTCCCACCTGGAGGGCAGTGGGGTGACATCAGTAAGAAGCAAGAAACCCTAAAAATGTACAATGTTTTTATGTTTTTTTTTTTAAGTTTTATTTTTTTATGATAAGTGATGAGACCTGTTTGTTCTCATGCAGATGTTGGAGCAACGAGGCCTGGAGGAGCATCTCCATTGGATAGGAGATTCGGAGCTCACTTCGTACCACAGGGTGATGATATCATCGGGGGGCTGGAGAAGAACCTGGAGAGGTTGACTCTAGACATCCTAGATGCTGACATAAATGACCTCCTGACTAGATATCAGAGATCTACAGTGGGAGTACAGGGCAGATTTAGCAGGCTGCTACATAGGGTGGCTCGAGTGGTGATGTGCTATCACGAGCACCATTAGTGTATGAGACATATATATTGAAAGCTGATAGGTTTAGGATTTCATATGATGATTTTTCTTGAAATCCTACGTGCTTTAGATGAGGTCTTGGGACCTATTTTTTGTAAAACGNAGAATGATGCTGTTGAAAGAAATGCGGGTTGCGTTGCCGCACTACGGGACTATGGACTCTTAAATTTCTTCCGGACCCCAAGCATGGTGTCCCACTAGAGATAACTGGAACACATACTGCAGATGTGGAATCCATAACAGCAATATTTCGAGGTGGGTCCACATATACTTACAGTGGAGGTAGAGGATATCTACTTCCTAACTGGTCTATCGAGACGGGGTGCCCCCATCTCACTGACAAGTTCCCATGGTGGAGACATTACCACCAGAGAGCTTACAGATCGGCACTGTGCACTAGGTACAGGTACATCAGGGAAGAAAATCCCCATCAGGGCAATGACAGACAAGGCTCTATGGATTGTTCTGTTCACCATGCAGAGGGTGGCTAGGAGCTAGGGTGTGCACCAGGCTTCCAGGGCACACATGTTGTACGCCATAGAGGCCATGGCACCTACGGTGTTCAACTGGGTGATATTAATGCTTCCAATCTTCAAATATCAGCTGACTAAATGTCGGCAGGGAAAGCTAAAGCAGTTCGGCTTTGGTTCCATCTTATCATGCTTCTTCTTCAAGCGGGTCCCACAGATGAGGCCCCAGGTGAATTTTCGGAGTCTAAGAGCACGAGACCCCTGTATGCTGAGGTGGCTCCAGGTCATGGCTCGCATTGGAGCGGGTAGGGGCAGAGTGAAGTTTGTTGATCCGTTCTTCATATGGTTACGAGATCAGATGCTCATGGTCGAGGACTATGCCTATGCAGGCACAAAATTTACAGGATATCCTGACCTACCACTCCCACCTAGAGGCAGTGGGGTGACATCGGTAAGAAGCAAGAAACCCTAAAATGGACAATGTTTTTATGTTTTTAAAGTTTTATATTTTTTATGATAAGTGACGAGACCTGTTTGTTCTCATGCAGATGTTGGAGTAGTGAGGCCTGGAGGAGCATCTCCATTGGATAGGTGAGTCGAATCTCGCTTCGTACCACAGGGTGATGATATCACTAGGGAGATGGAGGAGAACCTGGAGAGGTTGACTCTAGACATCCCAGATGCTGGCATAGATGACCTCCTGACTAAATATCAGAGATCTACAGCGGGAGTACCAAGCAGATTTCTCAGGCTGCTACATAGGGTGGCTCGAGCAGTGATGTGTTATCACGAGCACCATTAGTGTATGAGACATATATACTGAAAGCTAATAGCTTCAAGATTTTGTATGATGATTTTTCCTGAAATCCTACGTGCTTCAGATGAGGTCTCGGGACCTATTTTTTGTAAAACTTTTTCGTATATATATATATATATATATATATATATATATATATATATACAGACTTTTACATGGTGTTTATATGTTTCAAATGGCAAATGCATTTTATATGAGTTTTATGTGTCTTTGAATGTTTATTTACAATGTACCATGTTTGATTTGATGTCATGAATGGGGAATATGCCAATCTAGGATGTAATTAGCCAATGATTTAGCAACTACAATATGTTCCCTAGGTATATGCATATAGGTAATGGTTCCAAATGATCTTTCTAACACACGTACCCTCTGAAAGACGCAGAGGAGTATCGGGTTCCTAATGGTGTAGACATGGTTCAAATGACAAACCATGAGTTGTGAGTCCCTCAAGACTACTAGATCATGGACATCATGGGAGGCAGCTTCAGTCAGAAGACCGATGACTGCTTCATACTCGACGATCTTGTTAGTAGCGGGACCTATTCAAACCACTCCTGAACTGACCAAATATTTAGCTGGGGAATAGAGAACCCAAGCAGTCGAGGTGAGATTCAAGGTGTGGCATCAAGCACCATCAACGAAGCCATAGAAAGCCATCTGCATGACCAAAACATGGTATAAATAGATGTGGACACTAAAACTCAAAACCATCTTGAAAATACTAAAAGCACACTGAAAGTCATTCAATATACATATATACAAGATACTATCCAAGAAGACCTAGGCATAGCACCATTTTAGGTACAACCCATTACGAGTTTTCCCCAAAGGGATTCTCCATAATAAATGAGCTCGTAAGCTCCTTTCTCTTACACCTTAGAAATAACGAAAGGTCCATACCACATGGACTCAAACTTACCCTTCCCTAGTTTGTCATATATGTGGTCATAAGTCAATACTAGGTCACCCTTGTTGAAGACATGAGGCTGGACAAATTTATCATATTGCACCTTGACACATTTCTTATGCACCTCATTAGCCAAGGCAACATCTTTGCGAGTCTCATTAAGGTTATTCAAATAAAAAAATCTCTCTTCCTCTACGGAAGTCTATGGGAGAAGTTCGACGGCAAGTTGTAAAACTGGAATCTGACATTGGATCGAGAAGACAGCTTCAAGTCTATAGATAAGCTGGAATGGTGTGAAACCAGTAGCTATTTTCACAGAATTCCGATAAGCCCAAAGAGAGAAAAAAAGAATGAGGTTCCAATTGGATTTATGATCTCCAACCATTCAACAAAGCATAGTTTTCAAAACTTTGTTAATCACCTCTACCTGACCATTAGCTTGTGGATAATATGGTGTAGAATTTTCATGGAGAAAACGTAGCTTGGCACTCAGTTCCTCCATCATTTGATTACAGAAATGAGATCCGTGATTAGTGACGATGGACTGCGGAACTCCAAATCTAGCTATGATATGGTTGAACAAGAAGAGAGAAGCAGTCTTACCATCTTCTGCATATGTAGGCATGTCCTCAGCCCATTTTGTGAAATAATCCATGACTACAATGATGTAACCATGCCCCCTGGCTAAGGTAGGCTTACAATGCATGAATTCAATCCCCCATTTGGCGAATGGGCCAACGACAATGACGAGGTGAAGCGGAGCAGGATGGGTGCACTTTTTAGGATAAAAATGTTGACAAGTGGCCATTTCTTAATAGCTTCATGATAGTCTTTGAAGAAAGAAGGCCAGAAATAGCCAACGCGAAGGATTTTCTGGGCCATAGCCATCCTAGATAAATGATCGCCACATGCTCCAGAGTGGCAATCATTCAACACATGTTCAGCCTCCTCATGGGTGAGGCATCACCGGAGAATGGATTCAATCCCATGTCTATACAAGGTATGATTCAAGATGAGATAGTACTTCATGTGGTGATGGATAGGGTGGTGATCATTGCGAGATAAATGCGGTGTAAAATGCTGGGTCTGGAGATAAATAAACAAATATCCATACCAAGGATCAGTAGTGCTAATTAGGAATAGGAACTCATCCAAAAACGAATCACTGGGCTCAGATTTCGTTGTAGCATAGGGAAGATCACACATAAGCTCTGCAAAAACCAAGGATTTCTTTGATGTGGTCTTGGAAAACTTTAGATCGAACTCCTGAAGGATAACGATCGAATGGGAGTACTTGCCCCCAAGTACCTGACGAGTTAGGATATAGTACATCGGGTTCTAGTATGCCAATACGGTGGTAGTGCGGAGTAGAATGTAGTAATGAAACTTTTGCACAGCAATGATTGTGGCCAATGCTAACTTCTCCACATGTGAATAATGAGTTTCAAAATCAATAAGATTCTTACTGGCGTAATGAATCATATGCTCCTGACCGTGGAGATTGCCCTGCACTAAAACCATGGTGACGGTAGTAGCGGAGGCAACAATATACAAGAGAAAGTCCTTTGAATAATATGGGGGGTGTATCACGAGTGAATGACTCAGACCATGCTTAAGATTATCAAAGGCGTGTTGGGCCTAGTCATCCCAGAAGAATGGAGTGTTCTTCTTGAGGAGATGCATATAACTGTGCGTTTTCTCTACAAAATTGCACACGAAACGACGGAGAAATTTTGCCTTCCCTTGCAAAATTTGGAGTTCAAGGAGGTTGGTTGGGGTTGGTATATTATTGATAGTGGAAATATTCAAAGGATCTATCCGGATGCCATCTTTGGATACCACAAAACCAAGCAAATGTCTCATCTCAACGCAAAAACCAAATTTATTCAGATTTAGCCTTATATTATAATGACGACATCTCAGGAATATGTCTCTAAGATGACCAGGGTGGTCCTCCCATTGCTGTGAATGAGCAGGGAGGTCGTCAAGGTACGGTTCAACAATATGTTTAACATCGTGAAACGCATAGGACATCGCACACTGGAGCATGGCTCCAGCATTTTTCAAGCTGAAAGGTAACTTCTTATACATAAAGGTTCCCATTGGAAAATTAATGTCGTTTTATGTTGATCGAAGGGCAATATCTCAATCTAATTGTAGCGAGAGAAGCCATCCATGAATGAAAAAATGACACTTCCAGCATAGTTATAGATAATCTGATTGATATGCGGGGTAGGAAAGTTGTCCTTGGGACAAGCTTTATTTAAATCCCTAAAGTCGATGCAGACTCTAATGGTGCCCTGCTTTGATGATAATTTTCCCATCGACATCAGCTCATCATCTGGGAAATAGTCTTAGAAACAATATTTAGTACCTTGAGATATGTATGCCTTAATTACAGTTTCTCTCACTCTCGAAATAGGTTCACATCATTGACCTTTGATCGATAGAATTGATTGGGTGTTTGACATCAGGACATCTATTCACACTCTGTAGGTTGTACTAGGGTACCTTGGGAATCATTGACATTAATGGTGATCTCCCTCGCACTTGTTAACAGTTCACATCATTGGCCGATAATCAGGTGGTTTCTACCATGTTTGACTTTAGATCATTGTAATCACATGGATAGAATCATACTTTGTGGAAGACAAGATGAAGACCCTGGGTATTTGTTTAAAGCGCTCATTGCTTTTTCCCCAGGTTGCGATGGATTTTTGTACATCTAGCATGGATCCACATTTGTATGGCCATGGCTATGCTCAAATTTGCATCAGTATGACATAGATCTGTGTTGTATGTCTAGTAGCTATGTCCAAGTTTGAGTCCTCTATCACATGGATGTACACTGTATTCTAGTAGCCATGCTTGTTTATTCCTCTCATGGATCTACCTTGTATTGGTCTGCAGCCATGAGTTTGGTTACTTGTGTCTATGAGTCAACATACTAATGTACTATAGATTCCTACTTGACAACATGTTCCGATTGAGCCAACATTTTCATCTTGTGGTGATGACTTCTTCTCAAAGATCTCATTTATTGTATCCCTCTAAGACTCATGCTTTGGGGTGCATCCTGTTATACCAAAATCCTGTCACCATCATGTGATAAGACATTTGACATACCTACTTGCCCTGAATCCTAGCTTATGGAGTGGAAATTAAATGGTTTTTCATCAATATTTCATACAAATTCCAAGCACAGTGTATGCCCCTTTATTCAGGAGTGGTACCCCTGTTTGCATCGCCCATCATCTGTTTCCCATAAGCGATGCCACCGCTTATTGTCCTTGGTCCATAAGTGGTTATTACCAGAACCACTCTGTCATAGAAGGAGAAACACGGTACCCTAGGTAAAAAGGGAAAAAGAGAAGTTTCTCAAGGCTTCTAGATGATAAGCCTTGTGTCCTACCTTATCCCCACTGTTGTGGGTTGGTTGAGCTCGAGATCCCTCATCCTAGGATGTTAGAAGCCACCTCACCCACTAATTTCTCAACCTACTCTATCCATTAAAGCCTTATAAATATGAGCTCATAGCCATGGTTGAGGGGGAGAACACTTGAGGTATTGTTATGCTGTTGGATTGATCATTGGCCCAAGATCATTTGGAGAGAGCATAAAGAGATAGAGTTAGAACTTTTGGGGATGAGAATGTCTGGTTTCATGGAGATGCATGTCAACAATAAGGCTTGGTTGTAAACTTCTTTGTATTCTTTAATGCAAGTTGATTTATGTCCCACGTATGTTGTTGTTGTTGTGATTTCGCATGTATGTTTCTAGATTCCTTAGTCACTAGCATAGATTAGTAGATCATATTCTGGTTGCTTTGATCTGTTTCATGTTGAGCTTGATTGAAGGTACACAGGTGGACAATCAAAGCCTTTTATTCCAGATATCTATAGAATCTAGGGAGAATCTTCAACCTCTGTCCTCTATTTGTTCTTGATCTGAACCATTCAAACCAGTGGAACACCTTGCTGTCCACAGGAGGTGAAATATTCCAGCTAACAAGGAGACATGAGAATTTGTATTGTGCAGTGAGAAGTGATAATGTGCTATGTATATCTTGACAAGTAAGTGACAAGTTTTTGAGCGGCAATGACAGAATGAGAGGCTGATCAACATAAGACAATTGGACAGAATTGTGTATGTGATGTATTAAGTGTTTAAAAGTAAATACAAGCTGGGTCTTGTAATGATTTTCTTAGTAGGATCTAAGAAAATACCAAGAAAAGTATTGGATAGAATTAGGTGCTTATGTATCAGTAGGTGTTGATTTACCTCACAGCCGCAGCCATTGAAATACAAAAAAGATTACAAACATTGTATCTTGTGTCTCTTTTGTAGTGTGTTGATGATTATGTGTTTTATTTGATGAATGAATTGATTGTTGATGCATAGTATATTGATGAATATGATGTTGAATGGAATTTGAAATGATGACTTAAGTTTTAGAGTTTGAAGAAGTGAAAATTGAATAAGTCCATGCTCACCAATTCATCTCTCCCTCTCGGTGAGCCATTGTGTCTAACAATTAGTATCAAAGCGGGCCTTCAACATAAGCCTAAAAATCTTGAAGGGATTTGGGGATACAATATAGAAGTATCAACAAATATAATTGACCATGAATTTCGAGTCTTGGAAAAATCAGATTACTTTGGATGGAGAAGTAAACTGAAAAGTTACTTGAAGCAATTTGGTGTTTGGGAAATAGTGGTTAATCCACCTAACTAGCCCAGCAATAAGACAAAGGAAGTAGTTGAGAAAGACAATAAAGTTGCATTGACTTTATTTATGGATGGAATCTCAAGCCCTATCAAATAAATAATTGGAAAGTACACTTCAACCAAGGATCTCTAATTCAAGTTGAAGGAAGAAAACCAAAGGAGGAGTCAAGACAAAGAAAATGAAGCAGAAGTCAAGGATGAAAATAAAGATTAAGAACATGTACAAGATTCAAATACAAGTGAAGGTAAGTACTCTTCAATGGCTGATAAATCTGAATGTAATGATGATGAATTTGTTCTTGCAAAAGTGTTGATGTAATTGTAACTTCAGAATGTATTCACTTGTATTTCTTATCTATTGTAACCCGATGTTTATTCTGAGTTGTTATTATGTCATGTCATGCCTCAATATTTCGATCGGGAAGATATATAATGTAAACAAGTCATGTCAATTCATTGTGGGTAACCCTCCTATTGTCTAAGGGTTAAAGCCCCCGCAGTTTTGGGGCACTAGGGTTATTAGGCTCACCTAGTGAAGTCGGCCCTAGTAGGGTTTTAGTCATGTCGAGAATTAGTATAAATAGAGAGGTGACTTCTCTATTTAGTACACATCACATACACACTCAAGTTTAGTGCATATTTGAGGAAGGAGAAGTCACTGGGGCTAGATAAGAAGAAGGTTACTGCTGTCGGAATATCACTTACTATTTTGGGCTTTTCTATTTTGGTGTTGATTCTATCTCTAAGGAAGTTGCGGGGTTTTCTCCATTTATGGTTTCCCCAAGGAAAAACATTGTGTTCATTGTCTCTCATGTTTGATTGTTGTGCTTGTTATTCTCTTAGTTAAAGATCCTAATAATGCTAGCTCAATGTTGAAAAACTAACATGGTATCAGAGCTAACCTAAGAAGAAGACACTGTGTAGCTATGGGAACTAAGGATTCCTACTTTGTGGATCTCTCTCCATAGATTTTCAGAAAAATAAGGTTGGAATAACTCTAATCCCTAGGGCATATCTTTCTGTCGAAGCAGAATCCAATTCTGAGGTTTTTCAGTTTTGGACCCCACACTGCTACCGAAAATTAGGGTTTTTCACAGAAGAGGAATTTTTCAGTGAGCCTAGGCCTAGATTGATCTCTGCCCTAAAATCAAATTTAGGGATCAATTTCAAAGCATTTGGTTGGATAGAACTTTGGAAAAGAAAAACCCTCATTTGCTCCTCATCCAGTACTGTAGGATTTTAGCTCCAAATCCAGATCCAACATCTTGACCTGGTAAGATCTAAAATATTTTGTATTTCCATTTAAGGTTCTCAGTTAAGATGTCTCATCATACCAAGCTTGATGAAAATCTTGATGAAAAGCTTGAGGGAGCTGATAAATTCTAAGCTTGGAAGTATAGGATCTCCCTGGTCCTGGAAGAGAATGAGTTGGACTCCTACATCCATGAGGAGGTTCCAGTTCCAGAGGGAGATGAGGCTAAGGCCTTGCATAAGAATAAGTTGGTTATGGCAAAGAGAATCATTGCTGATTCTATCAAGCATCACTTCATACCACAGGTGTCCTCCCTAAAGACACCTAAAGCTATGTTTGATGCCCTAGCAAAGTTGTTTGAAGGGAAGAACATAAACTGGAAGATGACTCTGAGAAACCAACTAAAGAATGTGAAGATTCAAAATGCAGAAACAATACAGTCTTACTTCACAAGAGTTTCTCAAATCAAGGAACAACTGGAAGCAGTAGATGAAGAAGTGGAAAATGTAGATATTGTGATGACTACCTTGAATGGTCTTCCTAGGACATGGGACTCTTTCATTCAAGGGATCTGTGCTAGAAAGAAGTTAGTCAAGTTCAGCAGACTATGGGAAGAATGTTCTCAAGAAGAAGCTAGGATAGCAGCTCGAGAAGAAAAGATGGGAAGTGAAGATCAAGCTCTCACAATACACTCGAAGTCAACCAAAAGAAGATCTCATCACTCTAGAGGTAAGCACTCTCACAAAGATAACACTAGAAAATATTTGTCTAGGATCATATGTTATACATGTGATAAAGCAGGACATTATGCAAGAAATTGTCCTAAGAAACAGAATAATAAAAGGAGAAACAAAAGAAGACATCATGCTCATGCTATAGAGGATTATGAACCATCCAAGAAAATAACTAAATATGAAAGTGAAGATTCTTCAAGCGAGGATGAATATGTTTTGATTTCCACTCTCACAGAAAACATTACTCATGGAAGCAATGATTGGCTCATAGATAGTGGGGCTTCCAAACATATGACAGGATTCAAGGAATACTTTGTGAGACTGTCAGAACATGAATCACCTCACAAGGTGAAGCTAGGAGATGACTACCAATATCCAATAAAAGGTAGTGGGGAATCTTCTTATAAGCTAAACTCTGGAAAGTCTCTGACAATGAAGGAAGTATTGTTTGTGCCAAGACTCGAGATGAACCTCCTCTCCATATCTGCATTAGATGCAAAATGAATGAGGCTTGAATTCATAGATAGTCAAGTCATCATGTGGACAAAAAGAAAGACTATTGATGATGCGGTGGTGATTGCAGAACAAGAAGGAGGATTGTACAAATTAAAGGGCCATCTAGAACAAGCCTTGGTCCATGACACAATAGACCCAAGTGAACTTTGGCATAGAAGGCTTGCACATGTGCATTACAGAGAACTACCTATTGCAAGCAAAGCTATTGAAGGTCTTCCAAAAATCCAAGAAAAACATGATGGGGTCTGCAAAGGATGTGCGAAAGGAAAGAATACAAAGAAGACATTTCCAAGCAGCGAAAGCAAAGCAAAAGGAATCTTCGAAATAATCCACTCCAATGTATGTGGTCCTATGTCATCAAAATCACTAAGCGGGTATGCATATTATGTTTCTTTTATTGATGAATTTTCTAGGAAGACATGGGTTTACATCATGAAGAACAAAGACGAACTCTTCAGCAAGTTCAAGGAATTCAGAGCCTTGATCGAGAACCACACTAAAAATAAGATCAAGCACTTTCAATTAGATAATGGTGAATAATTCACTTCAAATGAATTCAAAGAGCTATGCAAAGAATTAAGGATTAAGAGGGGGTTGTCCACTCCTTATAATCCACAACAGAATGGGATTGCAGAAAGGAAGATTAGAACTATCATGGAAGCTGCAAGAGAAATGCTTCATGATCAAGATCTTCCTATGCATCTTTGGGCAGAAGCTGCCAGAACAACGGTGTATGTATAGAACCGTACTCCACATAGAGTACTCGAGAACAAGAATCCTAAAGATGCCTTCTCCAGTAAGAAACCAGAAATTAGCCATCTTATAATATTCGGTTGTCTTGTGTACATACACATTCCAAAAGAGAAGAGAACAAAATTAGATCCTCAAGAAAGAAGGGTATATTTATGGGATACTTTGAAAGCTTGAAGGCTTACAGAATATATTTCCTAGGATACAAGAAGATTGAAATCAGCAGGGATGTGACATTTGATGAAGACATAGATTACAAAAAATCGAGAAAAAGACCTGCTAAAGAACCTGAAGAAGCAGAAGCACCCAGAATTCATGATACAACTATGAACAAAGAAACTCAAGAAGAAGATCGAGAATTTGAAGAACCACAAAGACCTGTAGATCCACCTCTGGAGAAGAATTCTCATAAGAGGAAACATGCTTGGGTACATGAAATTATCCAAGGTGTGGAAAGATATGGGGCTCCAGAAGAGAATCATAGAGAAAGAAAGAGGACCAGATCCTGCTCCAGGTATGTAGCTTTACCATGTGATTTCATTGATAAAGAACCTTCCAGTTATGAAGAAGCAGTAGAACGGAAAGAATGGAAGGATGCTATTATCAAAGAATATCAATTGATCATGAATAATGATGTTTGGGATGTTGTCCCAAGACCAGAAGGGAAGTCAGTTGTGACTTCCAAATGGATCTACAAGATCAAGCATGCTGCAGATGGTAGCATTGAAAAATATAAAGCAAGATTTGTGGCTCGAGGTTTCTCTCAGAAAGAAGGAATAGATTATGAAGAAACCTTTGCACCTGTAGCCAGATACAATTCCATTAGATCAACACTTGCTCTGGCTGTAGTGATGAAATGGAAGATACACCAGATGGATGTCAAGACTGCTTTCTTGAATGGTGTAGTGGAAGAGGAAGTATATGTAGAACAACCACTTGGTTTTGAGACACATGATAGGGAGTCTCATGTGTGCAGATTGAAGAAATCCCTATATGGTTTGAAACAGGCACCCAGGACATGGTATGGTAGAATTGATAGCTTTCTATCCAGTTTAGGCTTTACCAAGAGTAAAGAAGATTGCAAACTTTACTACAAGGTTGAAGATGGAAACCCAATGATACTTCTACTATATGTAGATGATCTATTTGTGACAGGTATGGATGGGTTGATTGCTGATACGAAGAGAAAGCTTGCTGCCAAGTTCAAAATGAAGGACTTGGGTATGATGCATTATTTTCTAGGTATGGAGGTGTGGCAGAGTGCAGATGGAATCTTTCTTGGACAAGGAAAGTATGCAGTAGAGATCCTGAAGAGGTTTGGGATGATGGACTGCAAGGCTATGGCCACACCTATGGCATCGAACCTGAAGCTATTGCGCGATGCTTCATTAGAGTCAGTTGATGCTATGATGTATCATCAGATGATTGGGTCCTTGATGTAACTAACAAAATACGACACTAGAAATTTTCTTTGCTGTGAACACCTTGAGCCAGTTCTTGACAGATTCAAGAAATGTTCACTTGATTACTGCAAAGCATATTCTGAGGTACTTGAGGGGTACAGTTGATTATGGGATCAATTATGATGCAAATCAAAAGATTAACCTAGAAGGTTATGTTGATTCAGATTGGGCAGGCAATGCCATTGATAGGAAGAGCACTTCAGGGTGTTGCTTCAGTATGGGATTAGGTGTGATCTCTTGGTTTAGCAGGAAGTAATCCTATGTGGCACTGAGTATAGCTGAAGTAGAGTATGTAGCATCGTGTTCAGCTAGTTGTGAGGAAGTATGGCTGAGGAAGCTACTATCTGATTTATTTGATCTCCAGTTGGATGCTACTTGTATACATTGTGACAACCAAAGTTGTGTGAAGTTGTCGGAGAACCCGGTGTTCCATGACAAGTCGAAGCATATTGAGATAAAGTATCACTATATCAGGGCTATGGTGTAGAGGGGAGCAGTGAAGCTCCAGTATGTTGTGACAGACAATCAGATAGCTGATGTGTTGATGAAGCCATTGGCTAGAGTGAAGTTTGAGTACTTCAGGGAGAAGCCTGGTGTTCTCCAGATCGAGGTTCCTTCCAAGGGGAAGTAACGAGTTCAGAAGCGATTCTGACGAGCAGGTCAGATGTAAGGGCTGAGCCATTTTGTCATGGTGAGAGGATTTGGTTCCTTCCGTGTCAGATATGAGTGCTGAATTCCATTTTGGGAATGGAGGTACCTGGTCAGTTACCAGGAACACTCATTCTGGGACTGAGAGAGCCATTCTGAAGAGTAGGTCAGATATAAGGGCTGAGCCATTCTGTCATGGTTAAAGGATTAGGTTCCTCCCATGTTAGATATGAGTGCTGGCCATTTTGATGAGTAGGTCATATGTAAGGGAAATTTTCACTCTCTAGAAGAGTGGAGGTACCTGGTCCGTTACCAGGTAGCTCAGTTTGGGACTGGGGGCCATTCTGACAAGGATGTAGGATTTGGTTCCTACCAGGTCAGATGTGAGTGTAGGCCATTCTCATGAGGGTGTAGGACTTGGTTCCTACTAGATCAAATATAAGGGCAACTGCCATTCTTTGGGAGAATGGAGGCACCTGGTCTGTTACCAGGTAGCTCAGTTTGGGACTTGGGGCCATTCTGACAAGGGTGTAGGATTTGGTTCCTACCAGGTCAGATGTGAGTGCATGCCTTTCTGACGAGTAGGTTAGATGTAAGTGCTGAAGCCTTTTCACAAATGATAGTGATGTCCTATCATGCTGGTGAATGTGAGTGCTTAGCCTTTCTGATGTGATTGTAGGCTCCTACATGATCAGATGTGAGTGTTGGGTGTGCCTTTCTGACGAGTAGGTCAGATGTAAGTGCTGGGTGGGCCATTTTGATGATTAGGTCAGATATAAGCGCTAAAGAAGACCTACATGGTGGCTAGGCCTATAACCAACATGAAATAAGCTGGCTCTGTAGAACTTCCTATGACGAGAAGAATCATGAGATAGCACATATGATGATGACCAAAGAAGATCCAGATCCAGTTATGATGTCTCCAAGATGATCCAGATCAAGTGATGATCCAGATCTAGTAGTGATGATCTATATCAAGTGATGATCCAGATCTAGTGATGATGTCCAGTAATTATCCAGATCGAGTGATGATCTAGATCCAATGATGATGATCTAGATCCAGTGATGATGATCCAGATCGAGTGATGATCTAGATCCAGAAATGGAGATGACATGAAGATGAAGATGACTTGTAGATGCAGATTACGAGAAGATATACAGAAGAAGACCAGTGATGAAAATTGTGTCGAGAGAATACCTTCCTAGTTAAGAGGGAGTGTTGATTTAATTGTAACTTTGGAATGTATTCACTTGTATTTCTTATCTATTGTAACCCGATGTTTATTCTGGGATGTTATTATGTCATGTCATGCCCCTATGTTCCGATCAAGAAGATCTATAATGTAAACAAGTCATGTCAAGTCATTGTGGGTAACCCTCCTATTGTGTAAGGGTTGAAGTCCCCGCAGTTTTGGGGCACTAGGGTTATTAGACTCACCTAGTGAAGTCAGCCCTAGTAGGGTTTTAGTCATGTCGAGAATTAGTATAAATAGAGAGGTGACTTCTCTATTTAGTACACATCACATACACACTCAAGTGTAGTGCATAGTTGAGGAAGGATAAGACACTAGGGCTAGATAAGAAGAAGGTTACTACTGTTGGGAGATCACTTATTGTTTTGGGATTTTCTATTTTGGTGCTGATTCTATATTTGAGGAAGTTGCGTGGTTTTATCCATTTATGGTTTCCCCAAGGAAAAACATTGTGTTCATTGTCTCTTGTGCTTGATTGTTGTGCTTGTTATTCTCTCAGTTAAAGATCCTAATAATGCTAGCTTAATGTTGAAAACCTAACAAGAAGATTAAGAAGAAGTTTTGTTGAAAGAAAATAATGCATTTACAAGAACTTTGACAGATATTGATCTTAGATCCAATCAAATACTCAAGAATAAAATGTTGAGGTCATTTGAAAAATACAAAGAGGAGAAAATATATTTGCAAATGAAGTTAAAACTAAAGAACAAAGAATTGGAAGTAAAGTGCAAGATCAAAATGATGAAATAAAGGAACTGAATATTGGATTAGAAAAAGAGTGAGAAGAGATTGGTGTAGATCCTAAATATATTGAAGAAGAAATATGGGTTAGTATTGATCTAAAGGTCAAGTTGGAGGAATCTAAGAGAATAGAAGATGTTATAAAGTTTCAGCTGGAGGAAAAAGAAAGAGAAAATAAGAGGCTTGAAATGGAAGTTGTTGGTATTAGAAAGAAGATTGAAGTGTCAAAAGATCATGTGAAGTTCAATGAATGTTATGCCATCCTAGATAAAATTCAAAAGTGTCGAAGGATTTCCTATAACAAGTCTGGTGTTGGATTTAAGAAGGAAGAAGACAATGTGAAAGAAGTCTTGGGGTCCCCTAGAAATCCTGAAACTGAATCCAGCAAGGTTGTTCATGCACCTGCACATGCCAACAAAGAAGTTGGAAATTCAAAAGTACCTTATGAAGCTACTCCCACTCATCAAGGCCATTCATTTGAAAGAATAAGGACAAATCCAAGATGGAGCCAAACTTGAAGGCATGAAAATAGATTTAATGGCTATTGCTTCTCTTGCTCTAATTTTTGTCATAAGGATATGGAATGTAGATCCTATGGAAGAAGAAGTGTTGGAAGCCCTAATGACAAAGTTAGGTGTTGAACATGTACTCATCATGGTCATATTACGACTAACTATCATACAATGAGGTGCTACTCGTGTAGTAGGTTTGGTCACAAAGCCCAAGAATGTGCTAGTCAAATAAGTCAACCAAGAAGGAGTTCTTCATACACTTCAGCAATAAGAACTGGTGAACCTTGGAAGAAGACAAATTCAGAAAATTTTGAAAATCAAAAGACAAGATCCTACATTCAAGGACATACTCAAGGATGGAGAAAATAAGTTGATCAAAGAAGTAATGGAAGCTTCACCAGCTCATCTAGGTGCTGGTCATGCAACCGATTTGGGCACAAAGATCAAAATTGTTGGAATACCATTAGAAGACTAACATTTAGCTCAACTAAGAAAACCAACAAGGACAATGGAGAAAATGATGAAAAGATAGATGCCAAGAAGAAAGTGTGGGTGAAGAATTTTTTTTTTCTAAATTTGAATGAATTATATCTGTGCACAAGTGAATATGGCCTCCATATGGAAATCCATACTTGAAGTCTTCTATAGGATTTGATTTTACCAAAAGTTCATCATTGGAGAATGAACTCAAACGGAGAATAATGGCTCTCCAAGAATAAATAGGTCCAAGGATTGCATACATTAACAATATATATGATAGGGGGAGTATGGGATGTTGATGCATGCTTACCTTTATGAATTTACTACGTGACTTTAAAATGTACATGGGAAGCCAGCATGCAAGACAATATGCCCATCTAACAAGAGAAAGGTGAACGTTATAAATCAATAGAATCATATTTGAAACAAAGTAAAGACAAGTCTTGTTAGTTAATAAATTTTTGCAAATTGTATTTGAGGAGAAGAAATTTATAAAGGATTTAATGACTGCTTGTGTGTAAGAAATTCTTGCAAATTAAATGAATGTCAAAATTCCTAGTTCTCGTAACACTATGAACATGCTTGCAGAAAGAGAAATAGTTGCACACATATGGAAAAGATGCCAGCAACTAAGGTATATGATGAGGAGTTTGTAGATAAAAGGATGTTTTGTGGAAATTTAAATAAAAAAAGGTGTAGGTTGAAAATATCATATTATGTTTTGCAATTTCTTTATGGGAACATATACGCAATCAGATAGGTAATCCTACTCTAACAACCAAGTAAGCTTATTATTTGCAGACAACGTGTGATTTCAAAATTGTTGCAACCAAATCCTTTATCTGAGAAATGAGGTGGAGTTTAGGGACCAAAATGGTGATTAACAATATGGAGTCAAGTTTCAAAAGATTCTTCGCTAACTAGTGATGAATTTTGGATTGATAAAGCTAGTGCATCCAAGGTATGACTAATATTTGTGTGGGTCTACAGATGTTAAATTTTGTTTGTGTCAAACTTGAGTAAGACTATGTATGATACAATGAGTTTGATTAGAACAATAAATCCAAGTTGTTGGACTATTGGAGACAGTTGATGAAGTTTTGTATGATCTGTATTAAAAATGGAAGAAGTTTTGGTTTAATGAAGATTTTAGGAATAGGAGTAATTTATACAGGGCGTGGAATATTTGAGGAAATGTCTATAGTGGAGAAAGAAATGCCTTCCTGAACAAAAGAATGTCATCATTTTAAATGGATTTTAAATGCTCACAAGTGTACTCCAAGAGTAGGCAGGGTCAATATATATGCCCACTAGACATAGAAAAATTTTCTGCAATATATATGCTTATTGACTTGTCAAAACACCCTCATCATTATGCACACATGGTCTGCGAATATGTTTTCAAGGAATGAACTTATTCATAATTTGAATGAAAGAAATGTACAAGGTAATGACCACAAGTCTTGGAAAGTGGCGATAGATGGTAATAAAATACTAGCTGATGGAAGTAATATGACCACCCAAACTCATGAAATTCCTGCCAAATGTCTTGACGAAAAAAAATCAAGAATACATAGGAGGCATTTGAAGTGTGTGGTTCAGAAAAGCATTTGCTGTAGCATAATCCACATGAAGTGAAATTTTGTGCTTGGGTATGTGAAGGATTGTGAAAATAATTTGATAGAAATTATTTTATGAAATATAGGCTTATAAATGTGTAACTAATATCATATAAAATATAAACACTCAAACTTATATCTTACTTGAATAAAGCATCCTTGCAACATTCATGAACAATAAGGGTTATCTTGCTTAGGATGAGAAAACAAAATACTTCTCAACAAGATTTAGGAAATTGGATAGAACAACACATTATCATACTTTTGATAACAAATATCTTTCTTACCACATGCTCAGATGAAGGGGAAGTAATTTACTCACTCAGAAAACTATCATGTGACAAGAACAAGCAAACTCTCACAGGGAGAAACTAATCTACATGCAAGAGGGAGAATATTCGAGAATCCAATTTAATTTTTTTTTGGGAATTGTGAAGTTGTTTATGGCTAATAAGTTCACCCTTTGTCATTAATGTCAAAGGGGAGAGTAATTGATGAGGGTTTCCATCAATGACAAAGGGGGATATCGATGAGAAAAATTGTCATTGATGCCAAACCACTAATGACAAAGGTAAGACAATGTTTGTTGACATGGAAAAGAGTGGCATATGGTAGCTTGGGAATTGGAAGCCATGAATGGCCTGAATGGGAAAATGACCCATTCTGTGGTCATTTGAGAGTTAATGGGGTCATGAAAGCTTAAACCCTTGCAGATGGTTAAACAATTTAAGCTGGTTTGATGGAACTTATGGATGATAGTTGATGCTTCTGATATTGGAAATGACATCTTTGTGAAAATAGCAAGCAAGAAAAATGTATATAAAAATATATGTGCTTACATATTAGTTCAGCTTGATAAGTCTTTGACAACTTGGATTCAAGTCAATATATTAAATAAAAATAAATATAAAACTATTTATGACATGTCGGCTCATAAAATTACGGTAAGAAACTAGTATAAAAATGCCAACGCACTTATTCTTTTTTAGTTGGATCAAATGTGTGGTTAAGTGAGATCTGAGATTTCGGGGGTGACTGAGCTCAGAGTTAGCTATAGTAATTGAAAAAAAAACTCATCCCTAAATTGCAAATATGTCAGTGAAGTGGAGAGCATGGAAGTTCCATCTCTAAATTTTCGGATACATATATAAATGGTTTAAGGAAATCACAATGAAGGGGAGTAAAGGATGTAGCTCTGATTTCCTTTTATGCACAGTTTGATCGTAGTTCTAGAATTTAGTGAGTTACAACTCTGATTTTTGAGACAACTAGAACTAGATGATGGAAAGAAAATTCAATGGTTTTTTGAAGCTTTGTGATATTTGGAGTTCATTACTAAGGAAGACGCAGTCATAATAAAATTTGTATGGAACAGAGACAATTTCGTAACTACATTTGAAAGTGGAAATACATGCACTAGCTACTCCATGGTCTTGTAGGATCTGTGTTTGATTCCTTTCTTTTAAAACGTGGATTAGTAGGGTGTGTATATCTACCATGATATCTACTCAACATGGCATCAAATTAGTCAACGCCATATGTTTCATGGTGATTACATATGCTTTCCGGAACATCAAATATGTGTAGTATAGAGCATATGAAAGGGAAGGACTGTTGCATCAAAACAATATATTCAATAAAGAATTGGGAAGATCTCTTGTGATTGGGCTTGATCCTTAAACTACAGACATCATTTAAGAGAAAACATGAATATCAGATAAAGACAAACTAATAACGGAGAGAAAATATTTGAGCTGACAGTAAGAGACAAATTTGATCAGAATGATATGACATGAACAATAACAAGAAAGGTGAAATGAGGAGACTGTAGGAGACATGAACATTTGTATTGTGTAGAGAGAAGTGATAATGTGATATGTAGATCTTAACAAGGCAGTGACAAGTTGTTCAGTAGTGATGACAGAATGAGAGGCTGATTAACATAAAATAATTTGACAGAATTGTGTATGTGATGTGACAAGTGTTTATAAGTAAATACAAGCTGGGTCTTGTAACTATTTTCTTAGTAGGATATAAGAAAATACCAAGAAGAGTATTGGATAGAAGTAGGTGCTTCTGTATCAGTAGGTGTTGATTTACCTCATAGTCGCAGCTGTTGAAATACAAAAATATTACAAACATTGTATCTTGTTTCTCTTGTGTAATGTGTTTTATTTGATGAATGAATTGATTTTTGATGCATAGTCTATTAATTAATACGATGTTGAATTGAATGTGAAATGATGACTTAAGTTTTAGAGTTTGAAGAAGTGAAAATTGAATAAGTTCGAGCTCACAGATTCACCCCCCCATTCTCGGTGAGCCATTGTGTCTAACAGAGGAGGGTTGTTAGTGGTAGGGGGAGACATAAGTTTGTGTGTGTGTGTGTGTGTGTGTGTCTAAGAGAGAGAAAGACAGGAATGGGGTTTTGGGTATTTTTTTTGCGAAGGGGTGGGGGGTTTAGATTAATGTGGGGATCCTTAGGTTTTTTAGAGGGGATGTAATAGGTGGTTTGGGAGGTTAGGAGCGTATGGAAAAATAATATGTATATGTTTTATTCAACAAAACATGTGCATGTTTTTGTTCACTAAATCCGCAGATGATATTTAACATTACAACTATATTGTTTGATTTGGTGATGATAACAATAAAATATCGGAGGGGGGGGGATGTCGTGGAGAGGTGTGTCCTAAGGGATTATATATATAATGATAAGGGGGTTTTTAAATGGTTATAAGTAGAGAGAAATGGTTAGGGGTTTGGAGGGATACATAAGGGTGTTAGTGGTAGGGGAAGACATAAGGATGTGTGTGTGTGTGTGTGTGTCTGAGAGAGAGAGAGAGAGAGAGAGAGAGAGAGAGAGAGAGAGAGAGAGAGAGAGAGAAATATATATAGNTTAGGGGGATACCTATGGATATATGTGTTTGTGTTTTTGTTTTTTTGTGTGTGTGTGTGTGAGAGAGAGAGAGGGAGAGGGAATGGGGTGATGGTGTGTTGAAGATGGGGGGATTAGTATGAGTTATTGGAAATATGCGGGGGGAGAGAGAGTGTATGGGGGAGTGTTAATGGTAGGGGGATACATAGGGATATGGGTGTGTGTGTGAGAGAGAGAGAGAGAGAGAGAGAGGAGAAGGACGAGGGTGTTAGTGGTAAAATTTAATATTTATTATCTCATAGTCATATTTGTCAATTTGCATTTAATAATAATGAAAATAATACACATATTATTTTAATTGTATTTTAAATTATTTCCCCTCTTTAATCCTGTTTTGTGTTTCTCTGTCAATTTATCCTTCCCTTATGAGGATAAATTGCACTTCCATTTTCCATTGAATTACGTGTCTAAGTCAAAAAAATTACAAAATTTATTTCCCTCAACCTAAGTCACTATACCTCTCCCTAGCCCGAACGTTCTCATGCTCCTGTGTTAAAAATCACATAAATTTTGGACTGAGATATTGATGATGCACAATTAGGATTGACCAAAGGGAGTGGAGGGTCTAGGTACTAAAAAGCACCAAAAAAATACATTGAACCCACTTAAATGAATTTGATAAATATTATTCATGTGACTCTACAGGTTAGTTTTGATGGGAAAACATTTAAGGTGGGAATGTCACAAAAGGTCATTTGATCTATAGTCCACATATGAAGTAAAATCAGAGAGCTCAAAGCTAGAATCAGAATCTAGTATTGTATAGAATGAAATAGATGGTTGTTGACCAATACTTATTCCCTTGAATCCCTACATTGTGGATATTTGGAATTCGTGAAAATGCTATTGGTGAAGGTGAAGACTAAGGTATTTTTGCTTCTATTTGAGAATTGTTTGCATTACTAATTGTGCTTATGTTTGAGAAATTTTTTCATTACTATGAATTCTTATCTTCTATTTAGAAAATTTGAATATTTTTTAGCAATGTCTATCATTTTTTTTATAGAAAAAAAATTCATGGAAAGTGTAGATGCTAGATTGGTTGAATGTCGTATTTGTCAAGAACAGGAAAACAAGGAATATGGAGAATATTTGTTCCTGTTTTGGCACCCTGAATGTACTTGGTTTGGGGTTTAGAGGAATTTATTTAGACATTGATTCATTGTTGGGATCTTGAACATGGTGCATTCATGGTCAAAAGGAAAGCTTCGGGAATCACAATAGATGACATCTACTTTCTTATCATGATCTCAAGGAGAGGATCTCAAAGGAAGCTTAAAGGTTTTGTTCAAGGGGATATTTTCCATTGAACCACGCCCACAAAATTCAAGTTGTTATAAAACTCTTGTTTATCAATGTAAGGATGCACTATCTGTACATTACAAGAAAAAAGATGGCTGCAGTCATTTTTCAACCCATCTCCTCTCCCTTTCTCCAAAATGCATTTAAAATATAGGAGTATTTTTTGAGCTTTTGTTCGTTTAAAAAAATGTTTATTCCCATATTTGATGTCATATAAAAGGACTTAGTCAACTTTAAATTGGGTCTATCTCTAAGTTGCATTTGTTGTGCATAACAAGGAGTGTTAAAGGGAAGAAATCTAAAGAGATAAGTTTTCGATGATAGAGGCACATTACCACTTATTAGAGTACAAAATCATGGACAAAAATTTAATGTAACAAAATGAAATATTACTTGGTTCCACTTGTTATTGAAAATGATACTTTCTATTGAAAAAACTAGTAACAAATCTGCTTGTATTATAAATGAAAACTGAGTTACCATTTCTATGGGAAGAAAAACATATATTCCTACAACTGCCATATCTCCTCTTGTAATCCAATCACCCCTTGGAATAGATAATACAATAGCCCATTTTTTGATATCTTTCCTCTTCTCAAACCTACACTCATCTTCCATATCAAACTACTGACTCCACGTGTAATAACCACATTGTTTCGTTGAAAATTGATCTTCTTCTACTAACAAATGCAATCTGAAGGATTCGCTGCCATTTCTCTAAGAACTTCTAAAGTTGGTTTCTTGTAAAACCAATATTATATAAATCCTATTAATATCCATATGTTCCAGTTCATGAACTAAGAGTTTCTTTATATTTGACATAAAAGAATAACATTAGGATCAATACTAGAGGGTTTTTGCTTTAAAATTTCAAACTTCTCAACACATAGGGGTAGAAATATTATAGCATTGGGAATTTGGAACCCCATTAACAACCCCCCCTTTCCCTTTGTACATATAACCCCTTAACACCCCTATCTCTCTATCTCTAACCCCTTACCACCCCAAAATGTCTCTCTCTTCACGCCCCTCTCTATTTGTCTCTCTCTAACCCATTAAAAACCCCCACCAATTTATATACATCTAACCCCATGGTACTTCCCACCTGTTTCTCCACCTTTAACCCCATAGAATCCCCCACCCCTTTCTCTACCTCTAACCCATTAACACTCCTCCCCCCTTGTCACCGCAAATTGTTTTTAATATTACAATCAAAAAATAATAAAATTGTGAGAATTGTGATCTACAACAAGATCTAGGAACCTTATAAAAACTCACAAATCAAATTACTTATAAACGCCTCAAAAAAACATGAAAGAAGAACAATTTTACACATGCAATGTGAACTAAAACTAATTATTATTAGGCTGTCTAACATGTGAATATTTTAGTAACAATTTTATATTACATCTAAAGTGGTTCATGAGCCTTTGGAAGCCCAAAATGACTATACATGTGAAATTGGCAAAATTGGCCTCAGTCCCCCCTAGGTGGGCCAAACTCACTCCAACTCATCCAAAATGGTCACAAATGGAGCTGTGTACATTGCTGAAGTGACTTCAAGCAATCATGACTTCTTGGAATGCATGGGTGTGCAAAATAAGGTGAGTGAGAGGCTATAGGTGGGGATTAAATGCTCAAAACAGTCCAAAATTGGGCTAAATCCAACCCTAGCACTCCTAGTCAATCACAATGACCACACTCAATGAATGTGAGCGCACCAATAATGAATGAGGTCATATTTCTGGAGTTTGACAGAGATGGAGCTTTCATGTCGATGTGAAATCTCCAATTTAACTTGTTATTTTTCCCAATTAAGCTACCTAAGTCCAAACCATAATGGATTAATGCACAAATGCAAATAAAATTGAGTAGGGACTTAGAATAAGGTACTAAGTGTTGTATTACTTTTCTAACACCCCCACTTAACCAAAAACATAGTACAACTCATGAAATAAAGTGGGAGGCCTTGGTAGCAAAGGCTCAAGTCACCTCAATACATAGCACAAATTTTATTTGTCCATGTGAAGTGAGGAAAAGAAGGAAACCTCATGGGAAAAACACTTCCCTAAAGAATGGACAAGGGGCTGAAACCTGAAAAAAATAGTAGAATTCACCATCCATCACTCACTGAAATCAAATATCTCAAGTGAGTGAAGGTTTTCTTAGTGAAACTCTTGGTGAATATGTCGACAGTTTGCTTGGTGAATGGAAAATACTGTAAGGAAATCACTCTGTCATGCACTAAGACCTAGATGTAGTGCATATGGATATCAATATGCTTTGTTCTCTACCTCTAAAATAGATCATTAGATATATTTATGGCACTTTTATTGTCCACCCAAATGTTGGTAGGAGAATCAATAACAACACCAAATTCTCAAAGAATTCCTTGCAACCAAACACACTGTATGGTTGCATTCACTGCTTCCCTATACTCGGCCTCTTTTGAAGAAATAGAAATGGTGTGATGTTTCTCACTAGACCATAAAATAGGACCTTCAACAAGCATTAAAACAAAACCTGAAGCTTATTTTCTGTTAGTGGGATCTCCATCCCAATCCAAATCAAAAGATCCACCTAGTTGAAGTGAATAACTAGCTCGATAGTGCACCCCAAAACTCTTTGTTCCTTGGACATATTGGAGGATATTTGTTTCCACCTTCCAATGGATCCCATGTTTATAGTGCATATAACTTTATAAAACACTTACAACATATGACAAATCAGGTATTTTATGTGTAAGGTACAAGAAACTACCAACTAGCTTCCTGTACAATGTACAATCTAGTAAAGGAGAATTGCAAAATTCACCTAGTTTAATGCCAGAAACGAAAGAGAATTTGGTTTCCTTACAATAAGCCATATTAAAATTATTTAGAAGTTCTGAAGCATACTTTCGTTGACTCAACATGATGCCTTTTTCATTTTTCTCAATCTCCAATCCTGAAAATTGCCTTAGCAATCCTAGATCTGTCATTGCAAATTCACTATGTAGGGATGCCTTGATTGATCCAATTTGTTTGTTGCAGCTCCATGTAATTAAGAGGTCATCTACATATAGTACAATATCCTAGAAAACATCATCATGTTTCTGAAATTATACATTTGGATCATATTTGCATCGAATGAAGCCAATTCAGTGAAAGATAGCATCCATTTTTGCATACTTGGCCCTGGGGGTGCTTGAGTCTATATAGTGATTTATTCAACATACAGAAAAGTGAAGGATCCTCTTGGAAAAATTGAGGTTGCTGCATGTATATTTCTTCCTGTATCTCACCATGTAAGAATGTTCTCTTAACATCCATATGGTGCACTTACCAACCCTTACTAGCTATAATTGCTAGAACTAGTCTTCTGGAATCCATGTTTGCAACCAGTGCAAAGGTTTCAGTGTAGTCCACACAATGGAATTGAGAGTAGCCCTTAGCAAATAATATTTCCTTATAGTTGATATATGAAACATCATCAGTAATTTTGGTTTGAAATATCCACTTGCATTGAAAAAGCTTCCTCTTAGGAGGAAGGGGAACCAGTTCCCGTGTTTCATTCACTTGGAGAGAATGGAATTATTCTTCCATTGTTGATTGCCATCTTGGATCATGACAAGCTTGCTGATATGGCTATGGATCAGATCTAATAAACATATAACAATGCTCAACAAGAACACTTTCACTTGCATAGGAAGCATTTTTAGATTGAGATATAGTCTTCCTAGGATCTTGGGGATTGCCTTTCAATTCTCCTGCAGCTTGTATGATTGTTTCATCTACAACAATTTCGTCTACAACCATATCTTTATCAGAATTATCAGAAAATACAGAGTTGTTCGGTCACAAAAATACCACATTTTATTCACCTTTCATATACCATTTGTCACCTTATTCCTATTTTATCCTTCCATAAAACTATTAATATCCACCACTTTCATAATACATATGGGTTTATATTACCATTTTCCAAATTATTTGTTTTAAGTATTTTTAAGAGAATTCTTGATTAAATATTAGAAATTAATATATTTTTCATATATATCTCAAATATTTGTGTGATCTTTGTAATGTAGGGATATTTGAAGCTTTCAACCAAGGAGTATTTAAAAGCTTTGTTTTCTCGATCTTTTCAATATTTGAAAAAGATAATTCAAGCTAATTTCAAGGAGAGGATTATGGAGATGTGGAGAGAATAAATCATCCAATATTTGTTGGAGGATTTGAAGGGATAAGTTGAGAGAAAAGTAGGTATGTTAGAGAATTTTGAGGGATAAGTTGAGAAGAAAGTGGATTGTAACTATGATTAGTTATCTTGAATTGCTCTCTTTTGAGAGTTAGTCATAGAGTGGATGTTTGATTTTTATGTATTGGAGATGATGCTTAATGCAAATCCTTTTATTCTCTCATGTTAATTTGAGTTTCTTTATTATGAATTGTTAGTATAGAAGTAAAGTGATTTATTTCTTATGAATTGATAGTATAGATTTGTCGTGAGCTCACATATTTAATTTCAGTCTTTCTTTACCAAGATAATTTATGCGATTTCATGTTTTCTAAGATTGAATTTATTTTCATACAATTTCTTGTCTTCATAAATTAGATTCAATTTCAGTTGTAGAATAGGTTAGTATCACTTCGATCCTGCATATATGTTGTTTGCGCTTCTAAGTTTACAATCTATTCGGGTTGACAATTAAATCATTGGATATGTTATAAATTGTTTAATATTTTTCTCCAACATTTTGGCGCCGTCGCCAGAGAGGTTCTAAAAGGGATCAAAGTTTAGATAGTTAAATAGTTCATTTTTTTTATTACATAGAAAGGGGGAGGGGAAACGATAAGACGCAAGGACGACTTCACTACAAAATTTTCGTGGTGTAATAGCAAGATGCATCCACTTTAGTGGGTCACCCCAAATCCTTGTTGTTTCCGCAAGTGTGTTTATTTCTTTGCAAAGTGTTTTATTTTTCTGCAAGAGTGTTCATTCATTTTCTACAAACGTGAGTTTTTTTTTATGCAAATTTTCCCTTTTCATTTTTGTCATGTAAAATTTCGATTGCTTTCATTTTTGGGCTAGCCTTTATTTCATACTAACTTGTTGTTAACTTTGTATCTGTTCATTTTTTTTTTGTATAGATTTTTGTGCATTTTTTTTGCACTCGTTTTTGTACTAACTCATTTCATACTATTTTTTTGCATTTGTCATGTACTCGTTTTTTATTTTTATTTTCAGCATTTTATTTGATTTCAGTAAAATGATTTTAGGATGAGAATAAGCCTAGAGCATCTCACTCAGATACTTGCAAAATATGGGATATCCTCTTCTCAGAAAGAGGAGATATTGATAGCATCCAAAGATGTAATTACTCCTCCTGACATAAACAAGGAAGAATTGACATTTAAAGAATCGTGCATATGAGATGAGGGACATCTATTCGAATTAGATATTGAAAGGGAGGAAGAAGGAATCTCGGGTGATCAAAATCATGAAGAATATCAAGCAAACGAAAGCTGCATCGAACAATGGTTCCAAGTAAGCACTAGGTTAGATCGGTTTTTTTCTTGCTTCTATTTTATTAATTCATATTTTCAACATTTAATTTTTCATGTTACTGTATATTCTAGATTTAGTTTTTCAAAACTAAATGATAATCTTGGTTTACTTTTGTTAGATAAATGGTTACATTGGAAATTTCATTTTATGTAAATAATCTTTAATTTTTAATTAAAGTAAAGTAGGTAGGTTTTAGTTTTTTCAATTTAAATTAACATATAGGATGCTTTGCTTTAATTTGTTTAATTTTTTTTTTGTTAAAATTTTTATTTCCAATAGTCTTAATTACTTTTTTAATTTTGTTAGGAATTAAAAAATAGTTTTAATATTCTAAATCTAAAAAAAAATTATGAAATTTTTATCTCTTTTCATTTTATTTTATTTAATAAATTTTCTAGTCATGCTAAGAATAAAAAATGTATTACGAATTAAGTTTCTTCTAATCTATGAACAATTAGAAAATAAAATAAATTAATTAATAAAAAAATAAACAAATAAAATTAAAAAACAAACAAACAAATATATATATATATATATATATATATATATATNTTCTTTGTTTTAGTTTTACAATGCTTTTTTGTTTGTTTCAGTTTTTAAAAAATAAAAATTTTAAATATAAAAAGTAAAAAGTAAAATAAAAATTTAACCCCTTGAGCAACCCCTAATATATAAATAAAAAAGTTAAACAAATATTATATATATAAACAATAAACATTGAAACAAAGTTAAAAAATATATAAAAATAAAACTAATATATATATATATAATAAATAAAATAAAAAAATATAATAAAAATTAAAAGAGCAAATCTTTCGACCTATCGTTTGATCTGCGCATTCGCTTGCAGCAATAAACATTAAACAAAGTTAAATAAAATGAATATATATATATATAATAAAATAAAAAATATAATAAAAATAAAAATAGAAAAACAAACGACCCATCTCTTGACCTATCTTTCGATCTGTACATTCCATGGATATAGATTGACTTGCAAGTCCCACATGCAGAGATCTAAAAAACTAAATCTGAAGGAGCTGGTCGAATGGTGATGGTTTTCAACTGTAGGCAAATATCCCTAGATGGAACGCCTTGTGGCAATGGGTTGCCGTGTTACGTTCTGCACTTAAAAATCCCCTCTAATCCTCCTGGTTGTATCTATGCTAGTAATATTTCAATCCTGCCATTACAAGTTTATTGCATTCATATAGTGGTGGAATGAGATTGAAGTTATCAAACCTTGAAATATATTCAGAAGAACCATTAACAAAATAGCCAACAAATCTCGATGCATGAAACCAATCTCTGGCCATAACATGGGAATAAAGATTTCATGCCTATATTCTCACCAAGATCTGCTCCACCGGTCTCGTTTCATAGAGAATGAGTAATGCTTCCTTGTTTTAACATTGGAGGTTAGGATCCCACACGGTTTTTTTGCCAACCAAATTTGCAACGTATTCATAAATTTAATATCTTTCCATTTCCTTTGCCCACCGTCAATCGGTGCATCATCTACAACAATGGTAGGAGGGAAATCCCATATAACCTGGCTAGCCTTACATCTAAGTTATCAAGTGTGATTGTAGGAAACTAAATGATTTAATTCTCCACCAGATTGAGCGCAGTCTCTCCAAGGAAATCCATGGCCCAGATAACAATCGACTATTTAGGGTGGATGGTTATAACGACAATCCAAGCATTTCGTCTTCTATTTAGTGTTTTTCCATCCATCCTCTAGTAACCATGTAGTCACAATTACATTAGAGTGATTCATGAACAGTCTTTGTATTTGTGCGTGGATCGAGTTGCTAGCCTCCTTTACCTGAATTATGTTTGCATGAAAAATTCTTCTAAACTTACTTAAGAGCACCAGTGGATTGGACTCTAATGTTTTAGTATCCAAAATTGCAGCTAGAAAAATAATAAGGCATGCACATTACCCCTCTTCATGCTGATAATGATATTTCAATCTGTTCTTGCTTGCTTCCTTGGTGAACCTAGCGTGCATCCCTCAACCAAATAGGTGGCATACTTAAAACTCGGTTTGTTGCTTCTTTTCCCCGCCTAGTAGCCTCCATGTTCTCATCAATCCAGTAGCATTCTGGGAAAAGGATAGAGGCGAAGGTTACAACGACATTGGATGGTTCCTCATAATGTATATCCTCGCTCATCTTTCTTATTTGCATCTCTGTGTTACCGGAATTGACAATGGGTTGAGGTATTTGTAGTATGTTTCACCACGTGTTCTGGTTATTTTTGTCTAGTTTGGGGGGTTTGTTGTCCAGTTCATGGGTAGCTATATCACTTTTCCACTTTATGCACTTGTCACTTAGATTGGAACAAAGTTCAAGCTAGCATTGATTTCCCCACAAACCAAAGAAAGTATTCATGGGCAGGGAAAAGAAGCAAATAAATGGTGGAAGTTAAGGGTTACACAAACCTCCCCCAATAATGGTGGCTCACGCACACTCTTGTTAACATAATTTTACTTGTATCTGAGTGATAGGGTTGTTAGAGCACAACCATTTTATGTAAATATTAGGCATATAACCTAATAAAGCTTATGGATTTTTTTTCTTTCAATACAGAGCTTAGATTAAGTTGAACAAGAGTTATGGAGTTAATTACATGTATTCATATATTACTATAATAACGTGTGCTATGAATCTTCCTTAACCATCATGATTACTAGAGATTAGACATATAACTTTATAACACTGATAAGTACTTATACAATGTGTTTTATTTCCATTACAAAGGTTATCGTAATACATAGCGTAGTTCTGGTATTCTAGTAATATGAGTGAATACGTGTTGTAACCATTGATCAAACCATTACTTGTAATAAGCATGAAGCTCACTACAAGTCTATATATTTATATGATACTTTTAAGCTGATCACTGCTGCTGATGTTTCCCAATGTATCAATTCAATCAGAACTAAATATTTTTTACCTCGTATTGGATACCCCAAAACTACAAGCTTAATCCAACATCGAGGGAGATCAAAAGAAACAAATTCGTTGTCTATTCTAGCGAACAAAAAGGGCCCAGTGAGTGGATTCGACCATCAACATGTTGATGTATTTGTAACTTCGAATGTATTCACTTGTATATTTTATGTATTGTACCCCGATGTTTTTTTTGGGAAGTATCTGTAATGTAATTGAGTCATGTCATGCACCGATGTTCCTATCAGGAGATTCAATAATGTAAACAAGTCATGTAAAGTCATAGAGGGTAACCCTTCCTATTGATCAAGGGTTAAATTCACCAGAGTTGTCAGGCCTTAGGGTTGTTAGAATCTCCTAGAGAAGTTAGCCCTAGTGAGTTATTTCCAAGTCGGGAATTAGTATAAATAGAGAGTGTGTCTCTCTATTTAACACACATTCACTCACACTCAGTTGTAGTGCATAACTGAGAGAAAAGCAGTTGTTGGGACAAGAGAGAGAGATACTACTGTTGTCGAGGGATCGTCTTACAATTTTGGGGTTCTTCTTTTGGTTTTGATTCTATCTCTGAGGAAGTTGTGGGGTTTTCTCCTTTATGGTTTCCTCGAGGAAAATCTTTGTGTCTATTGCCTCTTGTGTTTGATTGATGTGCTTATTATTCTCTTAGTTAAATATCCTAAGATAATTCTATCTTGAATGATAAAAAAATCTAACATGGTATCAAAGCTAACCTCAGAAGAAGACACTGTGCAACTGCGGAAACTAGGGATTCCTATTTTTTGGATCTCTCTCCATAGATTTTCAGCAAAATAAGCTTGGGCTAACTCTCCTTTCTAGGGCACATCTTTCTGTCGAAGCAGAATCTAATTCTGAGTATTTTCAATTTTTGACCCAACACTACTGCCAAAAATTAGGGCTTTCCACAGAAGTGGAATTTTTTAGTGATCCCAGGCCTAAATTGATCTCCTCCTCAAAATCGAAGTTTAGATATCAATATCAAAGTTTTTGTTTGGGCATAACTCTGAGAAATTCAAACCCTAATATGCTCTTGAACCAGCTCTACAGAAATTCAGCTCTAGGTCCAGTTCCAACATCTTAACCTGGTAAGATCTAAATCTTTTGTATTTCCATTTGAGATTCTTAGTTAAGATGTTTCATCATACCAAGCTTGATGAAAATCTTGAGGGAGCTGATAACTTCCGAGCCTGGAAGTATAGGATCTCCTTGGTCCTGGAATAAAATGAGTTGGACTCTTACATCAATGAAGAGGTTCCAGTTCCAGAGGGAGATGAGACTAAAGTCTTACACAAAAATAAATTGGTCATGGCTAAGAGGATTATTTCCAATTCAATCAAGGATCACCTCATACCACAAGTGTCCTCCCTAAATACACCTAAAGCTATGTTTTATGCCCTGACCAAACTGTTTGAAGGGAAGAACATAAATCGGAATATGACTCTGAGAAACCAATTGAAGAATGTAAAGATATAGAATGTGGAAACCATCTAGTATTACTTTACAAGAGTCTGTTAGATCAAGGAACAACTTGAAGTAGTAGATGAAGAAGTGGAGAATGAAAAAATTGTGATGACCACCTTGAATGGCCTCCCTAGATCATGGGACTCCTTTATTCAAGGGATCTGTGCCAGAAAGAAGCTAGTCAATTTCAGTAGACTGTGGGAAGAATGCTCACAAGAAGAGGCATGAATAGTAGCTCGAAAAGAAAATATGGGAAGTGAAGATCAAGCTCTTACAGTACACTCCAAGAAAAGCAAAAGAAACTATCATCACCCCAAAGGTAAGCACTTCCACCAGAAAGATAATACTAGAAGAGATTTATCTAAATTCAGATGCTATACATGTGACTAAAGAGGAAACTTTGCCAAAGATTGTCCTAGAAACAAAAATAACTCTCAGAAGAATAAGGGAAACAAGAGAAGACATCATGCTCATGCTGCAGAAGATGATGAGCCTTCCACAATGAGAATCAAGCATGAAAGTGATGATTCTTCAAGTGATGAAGAATATGTCTTGATTTCCACTCTCATGGGAAACATCACACATAGAAGCAATGATTGGCTTATAGACAGTGGGGCTTCCAAAAATATGACGGGATTCAAAGAATCCTTTGTGAAAGTATTAGAACATGAATCACCCCACAAGGTGAAACTTGGAGATGACTACCAGTATCCAATAAAAGGTAGTGGGGAATCCTCCTATATGCTAGACTCTAGAAATTCTATGATGATGAAGGATGTCTTGTTTGTATCAGGAGTTAAGAACAACCTCCTCTCCATATCTGCATTGGATGCAAAAGGCATGATGGTTTCATTTGTAGATGGCCAAGTTCTCATGTGGCCAAAGGGAAAGACTATTGATGATTCAGTAGTGATTGGGGATTAAGAGGGAGGTCTATACAAATTGAAGGTCCAACCAAAACAAGCTTTGGTTCATGAATCAGTAGAACCAAATGAACTTTGGCATAGAAGGCTTGCACATGTGCATTACAGAGCACTACCACTTGCAAGCAAAGTTGTTGAAGGTCTTCCAAAAATTCAATAAAAACATGATGGTGTCTGCAAAGGATGTGTGAAAGGAAATAACACAAAGAAGACATTTCCAGGTAGCGAGAGAAAGGAAAAATAAATCTTGGAAATCATCCACTCCGATGTATGCAGTTCAATGTCATCCAGTTCATTAAGCGCTTATGTATACTATGTTTCTTTTATTGATGATTTTTCTAGGAAGACATGGATATACTTCTTGAAGAACAAAGATGAAGTATTCAAGAAGTTCAAGGAATTAAAAGCCTTGATCGAGAACCATACAAAAAGTAATATCAAAACCTTTCAATCAGATAATGGTGGAGAATTCACATCAAATGAATTGAAAACATTATGCAAAGATTCATGGATTAAGAGGGAGTTAACCACTCCATATAATCCACAACAGAATGGGGTTGCAGAAAGGAAGAATAGAACAATCATGGTAGCTGCTAGGGCCATGCTTCATGATCAAGATCTTCCCATACCTTTGTGGGCAGAAGTTTCCATAATAGTGGTGTATGTACAGAACCGTACTCCACACAGAGTACTCAAGAACAAGACACCTGAAGAAGTATTTTTCGGCAAGAAACCAGAAGTCAACCATCTCAGAATATTTGGTTGTCTAGTGTACATACACATTTCGAAAGAAAAGAGGACAAAGTTAGATCCTTGAGGAAGGAAGGGTATATTTGTGGGATACTCTAAAAGATCAAAGGCTTACATAATATACTTCACAGGATTCAAGAATATCAACATCAGCAGGGCCGTAAAATTTGGCAAAGACTCCGCTTACAAAAAATCCAGAAAGAGACCTGCTAAAGAACCTAAAGAAATAGAAGTACCCAGAATTCATGACAGAACCATGAACGGAGAAATTCAAGAAGAAGATCGAGAAATAGAAAAACCTCAAGAACCTGTAGATCCACCTCAAGAGAAGAATCCTCACAATAGGAAACCTACTTGGTTACGAGAAGCTATGCAAGGTGTAGAAAGATATGGGGCTCCAGAAGAAAATCACAAAGAAAGGAAAAGAACTAGGTCCTACTCTGGTTTCATAGCATTACTATGTGACTTCATCGATAAAGAAACTTCCAACTATGAAGAAGCAACAGAAAGGAAAGAATGGAATGATGCTATGATCGAAGAGTATCAATCGATCATGAATAATGATGTATGGGATGTTGTCGCTAGACCAAAGGGGAAGTCTATTGTAAATTCCAAATGGATCTACAAGATCAAGCATGCTGCAGACGACAACATAGAAAAATATAAAGCAATATTTGTGGGTCGTGGCTTCTCCCAGAAAGAAGGAATAGATTATGACAAAACTTTTACACCTGTAGCCAGATACACTTCCATCAGATTAGTACTTCCTCTGGATGTAGTGATGAAATGGAAGATACACCAGATGGATGTCAATACTGCTTTCTTGAATGGTGTAGTGGAAGAGGAAGTGTATGTGGAGCAGCCACTCAGTTTTGAGACACATGATAGGGAGACTCATGTGTATAAATTGAAGAAAGACCTGCATAGTTTGAAACAGGCACCCAGGACATGGTATGGCATAATTGATAGCTTCTTATCCAGTTTGGGATTTACCAAAAGTAAAGCAAATTCCAACCTTTACTACAAGGTTGAATATGGGAACCCAGTGATACTCCTATTGTATGTAGATGATCTGTTTGTAACAGGTATGGATGGGTTGATTTCAGATACAAAGAGGAAGCTTTATATTGAGTTTGAAATGAAGGACTTGGGTATGAGGCACTATTTTCTAGGCATGGAAGTGTGGTAGAATATGGATGGAATATCCCTCGGGCAAGGGAAGTATGTAGTAGAGATCCTGAAGAGGTTTGGGATGACGGACTGCAAGGCCATGACCACACCCATGGAATCAAATCTGAAGCTTCTAAGTGATGCTTCATTAGAGATGGTTGATGCTAGGATGTATCGTCAGATGATTGGGTCCTTCATGTACCTGATGATTATGAGACTAGATATTTGCTTTGCTATGAACACCTTGAGCCAGTTCCTGACAGATCCGAGACATGTTCACTTGATTGTTGAAAGCATATTCTGAGGTACCTAAATGGTACAGTTGATTCTAGGCTCAAGTATAAGGCTCACAAGAAGATTAACCTGGAAGGTTATGTTGATTCAGATTGGGCAGGAAGTGCCATCAATAGAAAGAGAACTTCAGGGTGCTGCTTTAGTATGGGATCAAGTATGATTTCTTGGTTTAGAAGGAAATAGTCTTGTGTGGCACTGAGTACAGCTAAAGCATATTATGTCACAACTTGTTCAGCTAGTTGTGAGGCAGTATGGCTGAGGAAGCTAATTTTTTATTTATTTGATCTCTAGTTCGATGCTACTTGTATATATTGTGATAACCAAAGTTGTGTGAAGTTTTCTGAGAACCCAATGTTCCATGACAAGACAAAGAATATCGAGATCAAATATAACTTTATCAAGGATATGGTGCAAAGAGGAGCGGTGAAGCTTCAGTATGTTGCGAAGAACGAACAGCTAACTGATGTGTTGACTAAGCCATTTGCGAGATTGAAGTTTGAGTACTTTAGGGAGAAGCTTGGTGTTCTCCACATCGAGGTTCCCTCCAAGGGGAAGTGATGATTCAGTGAGCTATTCTGACATGGTGAGAGGATTGGTTCCTTCCATGGTCATATGTAAGTGCTGAGCCATTATGAGGTGACTGTGGGATGTGTTCCCACATGATCATATATAAGCAATGAAAGCCACTCTCTGGGAGAATGGAGGCACCTGGTCAGTTACTAGGAATACTTAGCCTGGAGCCGAGGGCCATTCTGATGTGACTATGGGATTTGTTCCCACATGATCAGATATAAGTGCAGAGCCATTATGAGGAGACTGTGGGGTGTGTTCCCACATGATCAGATATAAGTGATGAGCCCTTCTAGCATGGATGTGGGATATGTTACCCGCATGGCTGGATATAAGTGCTAAGCCCTTCGAGCATGGATGCAGGATGTGTTCCCCACATGGCTAGATATAAGTGCTGAGCCCTTCTAACATGGTTCTTGGATGTGTTCCTCCCATGGTCAGATATAAGTGCTAAGACCTTCTGACATGGTTCTTGGATGTGTTCCTCCCATGGTCAGATATAAGTGCTAAGTCCTTCTGACATGGTTCTGGGATGTGTCCCTCCCATGGTCAGATATAAGCGCTGAGCTTTTCCGATATGGTTCTAGGATTTGTTCCTCCCATGATCGGATGTGAGTGCTGAGCCTTTTTGGTATGGTTCTTGGATGTGTTCCTCCCATAATCGGATGTGAGTGCTGGGCCTTTCTGACATGGTTCTTGGATGTGTTCCTCCCATGGTCAAATATGAGTGTTGTGCGTGCCTTTTTGATATGATTGTTGGATGTGTTCCTCTCATGGTCAAATGTAAGTGCTGGGCGGGCCATTCTGACTTAGGGTCAGATATAAGCGTAGAAGAATACCTACATGGAGGATAGGTCTACAACTGGCATGAAAAAGGGTTGGCTCTGTAGAAATTCCTATGACAAGAAGAATTGAGAGATAGCACCAGTAATGATGACCTGGTGATGATCCAGATCTAGTGATGATACAGATCCAGTGATGATGATCCAGTAGTGATGATCCAGATCGAGTGATGATCCAGATCTAGTGATAATGATTTAGCAGTGATGATCCAGATCCAGTGATGATGATCTAGCAATGGTGATCCAGATCTAGTGATGATCCAGATCCATTAATGAAAATGACTTGAAGATGAAGATGATGATCCAGTGGATACAGAGAAGAAGATATGTGCTGATAAATTGTGTTGAGAGAATACCTTCCTAGTTAAGAGGGAGTTTTGATGTATTTGTAACTTTAGAATGTATTCACTTGTATATTTTATGTATTGTACCTCAATGTTTATTCCGAGAAGTATCTGTAATGTAATTGAGTCATGTCATGCCCCGATGTTCCTATCAGGAGATTCAATGATGTAAAAAAGTCATGTAAAGTCATAGAGGGTAACCCTTCCTATTGATAAAGGGTTAAATTCCTTGCAGTTGTGGGGCCCTAGGGTTATTAGAATCTCCTAGAGAATTCGGCCCTAGTGAGTTATTGTCAAGTCGAGAATTAGTATAAATAGACAGTGTATCTCTCTATTTAACACACATTCACTTACACTTTGTTGTAGCGCATCAATGAGAGAGAAGAAGTTGTTGGGACAAGAGAGAGAGATACTACTACTGTCAGGAGATCATCTTACTATTTTGGGGTTTTCCTTTTGGTGTTGATTCTATCTGTGAGGAAGTTACGGGGTTTTCTCCTTTATGGTTTCACCGAAGAAAAATCTTTGTGTATATTGCCTCTTGTGTTTGATTGTTGTTCTTGTTATTCTCTCAGTTAAAGATCCTAAGATAATGCTAGCTTGAATGATAAAAAATATAACACAACATCCATGGAGGCAACATGATGGAGGAAGGGTTGTTTGGCATGAACGTGAAGAAGTGCCTGGTGAGTTTTCCCTTATAGTGTAACCAAGAAAATAAACTCTGTGTTAAAATCATATTTACATGTTTTTAATAAGTGATTGTATTTGTTTGAATGGGAGTTACAACATGAATCATTTAGAAAATTCAATCCCAATCATTCAGAAAATTATGTATGTGCTTCCATGTAAGGGATCCATAGTGGATTTGTTTAATATATCACTCGAGAATATTTAAGGGTTCCATTCAGAATATTTATAGAGAAAGTGTATTCATGGTATGCTAAGCTCTACAAAATGATGGAATAGCCTACGCATTAGAAAAATAGACTCCATGAGTACAATTTTCACCAGTTTTGGAGTTGGTTAACTTAAAACCAACCCATTCTAAACTTCGAAATCAAACAGATATTGAATCACAAAACTCCTAGCCCCAGGACTACCAAATGTTATGGATTTATTTTTATTATTTTTAGGTTTTATATTATATAGCTTCACTCCAATAATGGTTGCAACAGCTCGTAGATGGAGGGGTACTGTACCTTTGGAACCAGGTGAGCCCCAAAAAATATGTTGCTAACAGAAGATTTCTTATTCATCATACTCCGATTTTGAGGTGAGTAAAAAGGGCAATCCTTGATTATGATACAGATTTTGTTTTTCTTGGCATTGCTTCTTAATATTGCAGTGTATCATTTGTGTCTCCACATGGCGTTAGTCTGGTAACTTCATTAGATCGGTTACACAACCACAATTGAGACAATAGGCACTTAATCTGATTGTTTATCTTAAATGAATGCAATTAAAACTCCACAATTTATTCTATATTTTAATATCCTATTTATATTGTGAGAGGAAAAAATTGCAGACATAATGGAGAGAGTTAAGCATTGCCAGCATTCATTAAGCATGGAGGGTAAGTCATGAGGGTGAATTGTATTAAGAGTAAGCCTTTAATGTGTATGTGAAGATCTTGTATGATGGGGATGTGGGAATAATTGTGACATAATGATATAGCATAACTTGAAAGCTCCACTCTCCCTTAAAATAAAATAAAATCAAGTTGTCTCCTCGAAGATTCTGAAACCCAACAACTTGTAAATAAGGTTTTGTATTAGTTGTCTTATTGTAGTTTTGTGGGTACAATTTGTATTACTATTTTTTTAAGTTTATATATGTATATATATCACATAAAAAATAAAAATAAAAAATATTTTATTTATTTTATTTTGGGTGAATAAAATTAGTGTATACATAATATATATAAACTAATAAAAATTAAAAAAGAAAAACACACAATAAAAAGCATACAAATATGTTATTTTTTCTTTTTGTAAATAAATGAAATTTAATATATATATAAACAATTCAACAATAAAGGTGTTATAATAATTATAAAATATTATTATAACAATAACACAAAAATTAAAAATATATATATCAATACAAATTAACATTAGGTAAATAAACAAAATATATATAAACATAAAAAGTAATCTAAGAAAAATATAAAATAATGTTATAAAATTAATACATATAAAATTAATATGTGTCTTTGAAATTGAAGGTAGTTGTTGTCATAGCCAAGCCTTCTTCTTGATTTTTATTTTTGTATAGTGGAACCTGGCACATCTTCAGTTTAGGGGAGGTAGGTTTTTGTTTCAAGCTCCCATATTTATCATAGAAATCACTTATTTTGCACACTCTTCTCTATTCCATATCACTAAGATAGTATGCTTTTAGAGGGGTTGACCATCTCTCTCTGTTGCTCAATCATTACATAAAGATGCATTAATATTTGTAAAAGGAGGATGTAAAAACTCTTATTTTTGTTTCAATTTCTTTTTGTTTTTATTGCAAAACAATTAAAAAAAACACATTTACGTAATAAAATTTCAATTTAGTTATATCTATATGTATATAGAAATTTATCACAATTAAAATAAACATATACAAATTTGTTCTTGTGGTAAATAAATCAAATGTTACAAAATTATATAAAAACACTTTAGAAATAATTATAAAAGAGTTATGATAACAATCCAAAAATAAAAATAAAATAAAATTAAAAACTAAGAACATATACAAATAAATAAATAAAGCATCACGTAACAAACAAAATCATAAAATTAAATCTTCTCAAATTTTATGTTTGTTGCGCTAACTTGTTTTCGCAACTCACCACAAAAACAGGTTTTGACAACAAAGGTTGCTTAATATGCGTTGCTACTTTCAGGTATAGAAGCATTTTATTTATTCTCTTCAACTTGGTTTGTTAACACATACATGGGTTATGATTGTTTCATTCCACTTGGCCCTTAATGGTGACTCATCTACAACAATTTCATCTACAACCATATCTTTATTAGAATTATCAGAAAATACAGAGCTGTTGGGTCGCAAAAATACCACATTTTATTCACCTTTCATATACCATTTGTCACCTTATTCCTATTTTATCCTTCCATAAAACAATTAATATCCACCACTTTCATAATACATATGGGTTTATATTACCATTTTCCAAATTATTTGTTTTAAGTATTTTTAAAAGAATTCTTGATTAAATATTAGAAATTAATATATTTTTCATATATATCTCAAATATTTGTGCGAGCTTTGTAACGTAGGGATATTTGAAGCTTTCAACCAAGGAGTATTCAAAAGATTCCCGAATGTTTTCTCGATCTTTTCAAGATTTGAAAAAGATAATTCAAGCTAATTTCAAGGAAAGGATTATGGAGACGTGGAGAGAATATCTCATCCAATATTTCTTGGAGTATTTGAAGGGATAAGTTGAGAGAAAAGTGGGTATGTTGGAGAATTTTGAGGGATAAGTTGAGAAGAAAGTGGATTGTAATTATGATTAGTTATCTTGAATTCATGTATAGATAGGAGGGTTCTCTCCTCATTTTGTTAGAGGCCTCTCTAGTGGTTTGGAAGTAGAGAATAGTTTATGTCTTTTGAGAGTTAGTCATAGAGTGTATGTTTGATTTTTATGTAATGGAGATTATGCTTAATGCAAATCCTTTTATTCTCTCATGTCTGTTTGAGTTTATTTATTATGAATTGTTAGTATAGAATTTCAGTGATTTCTTTCTTATGAATTGATAGTATAGATTTGTCGTGAGCTCACATCTTTAATTTCAGTCTTTCTTTACCAAGTTAATTTATGCAATTTCATGCTTTCTAATATTGAATTTATTTTCATACAATTTCCTGTTTTCATAAATTAGATTCAATTTGAGTTGTAGAATAGGTTAGTATCACTTAGATCCTACATATATGTTACTTGCGCTTCTAAGTTTACGATCTCTTCGTGTTGACAATTAAATCGTTGGATATGTTATAAATTTTTTAATATTTTTCACCAACAAGAGCATGAATCATCACTTGCTTCATCAAGGTGTTGGGGAGAAGAGCATTCCCTTGGTGCAAGCTAAAAATCTAGTACTGGTTCCTTTTCGAATTGCATACTCCTCTTAATGAAATTCTTAAGTGTGGATGTGTCAAAGAGTTTATATCCCTTTGTATCCTGACCATAACCAACCATGCTAAATTCCTTAATCTGTGGCTACAAATCCTTCCTCTTTTCTAAAGGAATTCGATTCCATGCTCTTGATCCAATAATACTGAAATTTGAGACATTTGGTGTATGTCCAAACCATTGCTTGTAGGGAATTTTTCCTTTAACTTATTCAGGGAATTCCCTATTCTGTATATGTGCAAAACAATTAATATCCTCATTCCATAGCTTGGGACTTAGACCTCTTTCCTCAATCATGCATGTGGGCATCTCCTTGAGAGATCTATTTTTTCTCTCTGCCACACCATTTTGTTCTAGTGTGTAGGGAGTTTAATATTGCATTTGAACGCCACATTCCTCACAAAGTTGCTGCAAATTGTTGTTCACATACTCTTTCCCATTATCAGTTCTAAGGATCTTTATCCTATGTCTACTTTGATTCTCTACTAAGGCCTTCGAAATCTTCAGTTTCTCAAAACATTTAGATTTAAATTTTAGGAAGTATACCCAGTAGAATATTGACTTATCATCAATGAATGTGAGTACATACCTTGATCCATGATAGGAGGGAGTGGGTAGAGGACCAATCAGGTCTGACTTTACCAATCAAAGAGGTTGTGAGGCTCTCCTTTCCCTCCCCTTCTCATAGCCTCTCTCTCGATGCTTCCCAACTACACACCCAATGCAAGCTCCATTTGATGATTTGATTTGAGGAATCCCTTCCACCGTATCATCTTTGCGAAGTTATTGGAAATACTTGTAGTTCATGTGTTCAAATATTTCATTCCATAGCTTGGAGATCTCATTTGAATGAGAGAAGAGCACTTGATCACTGGAAATAGGGAGAAAATTTTAGAACTTGTACACTCTCTCTTAGTGGTTTGCATACCCAATTTCCACAACTTGGTTGGATGAGATTTATGCAATCTCTACCAAGTCAGTAGTGAATGTTGTAACACCCCGGTTTTGACCCCATTTACATTAATGTATATGATGTATGTGTTGTAAATAATCATGGCATGGAGCTAAAGTCCAAGGCCCCACCATTGATTTGGATACGTTATGTTTCGGATTTTGAATTGTCATCGATGGTATATCAGGACATACGACATATATTAAATTGTGGCATCATGTAAACATGCACTTTAATTAAATAACCCAACTAGCTATGTTCGCAGAAACTAAATTTAGAAGGGGCATGATTCTCACAAGGATAAGGGGGAAATTGTCAAACCTTGGGCTATGGGGGAAAATCCATGTGTCACCACCTTGTTTGCATTGCTCAACTTCCCTTGTCTTATCCAACTACCACCATTAAAGAGTTCTGGTATTAGTTGGGACAGTTATGGCTGGGGAGTGAAGTGTGGTAGGACTGTCAGTCCTTTCCCACATGCACACTCCACCAGTAGGTTGACCCTCACGTTGGTAGGGAAAACCACCACCGCCATCACTCCAGGAAAAAATTCCACTCTCTCCATGACGGTGCTGTGAACACTCCCACACTTCCCACTCGCCATTCTCCATTGACACTCATTCTCACGCAGGGAAAAACATCATGTGCCTCACACAGAGGAATTATTTTCTGTTTGGCCTCACGTAGCCAGGGGAGGGAGCCGTTTTCGACTGTCATTTGAATTTTCCACAGAGTGGTATCTGGTATGTTTTCCCTCCATATTTGGGATCTGGTGTAAATTCATCTCTTGAACTATGTTGGGAGGCGTATTTTCTTCCCCATTTGCAGTGTGTGTAAGTCTTCCCGGTGGCTTCGTTGTCCAGGACGGACTGTTGTTTTCCCCACGTTGTGAACTATGTTTGCTGATATGTTTTGGGATGGCTGTAAGTTTCTTGAGAGTCGTTTTGGCCATGATAGGGCCAAGAACAAATCATGAGTCATTTTCCCTTGTCCAAGCTATAACTGCTGATTGATTGCATGCGTGTAATGGTTGGTCTTCGGACTGTGTTGGGAGCAAGGATGGGGGCTTGGTTTGCTTGATAAACCTAGTGTGTTTGGAAACCACACAGATAGAGCTAGAGGGATGGCTTTCTTCTCCACAACCCCTGAATAGCACTGGAAGGGAAGTCAAGGCCTGGGGGACTGTGTAGCAGAGAAGGGACTGATTCCTTGTGTTGGGTGTGTGTGGGTGTTTTAGAAGTCAGGCTAGTTCTGGTGTAGGTGTTCCTAGCTCTGTAATGGGCTCACCAACTTAGCATTTAGCCTTTCTCATCTCCTAGATGGCCTGATAAACCCAACTGCGTTGGCTTGGCTGTGTTTTGTGCATCATTGGCTATGTGTAAGCCTGCTTGTTCCTTATTCCTTGGGGAATCATGCCCAACTCGAGTGTGGCAGCGTTGTTGAGAGAATAAGGAGCACGATGGCCTATGGTTGGGTGGAATGTCGCAGTGACGTAGTTGGTTGCGGAACGAGTTCTTTATAAGATAAGTAATCTTGTCTATTTTACTTCTGCAATTATATTTACTGTTAATGAATATGATGAACATGTTGAATGCTTGTATGAACGTATGTTTTCTTCCGCTGTAGGATAAATAATACGGTATGCATGTTCTAGTTCAAAGCACTTTGTTTCATCATTTTATCTGCATACATGTTCATGGGGTGGGTTTCCTGGATGTTTAATACCATGGTAGCGTCGTCTTCCTCAGTGGGAGGGTCAGGGACATTACAAATGTCATTCTCTTGGATTCTCCTGTATGCGTCATTTTATAGGTTGACAACAAATTTGTTGCCAAATCTTGTACATAGAACACATCACTAAAATAACCATGCTCTAAATCAATCCTACCAATTCCCTTGGTCTATATTTTAGAGTCATCTCCCATTCGAATGCATGGGGGAGAAGATCTCTATGGTGGAAACCATGTCTCTAGATACCCCTCAATCAATGATGAAGGTTGAGGAATTAGAAGTACCTTCTACCAAGGCATGAATTTTCTCCTTGTTGTCTAAGCTGGAGGTGCCATCCTTCTTCCTTGTGCCATCTGGGATAGGGATGTTGTTTTTCTCGAGCAGCTACACCATCTGGTGAATTGGTTTTTTCATGCATGAACTTTCTGGATGCCTTCTTTTGTGGAAATATGTGCATTTAGTTTCTCTTTCCCTTTCTTATCCTTCTCCTTGGGAGGATTCAAAACCCCATAACTGGATTTGGGTTTTCTAGACTTCCTCTTCTTTGACTACTTTGAATTCATTGCCTTCTTGTTTCACTTGGAGGCATTCGAAACACCCATTTCCAAAACTTGATCCTTAGCTTTGATGGTGCCCATTTGGACTAGCTTGTCTTGCTCCTAGGTGAGGGATTCTATGAAGCTCGCTAGTGTTGCCATCTGCTAGTTTCAAATATGTCAATTTGCCAGAATGGAAGGTGTTTACAAAAACTGAAAATATCGATGTAAGTTGAAGGATGCATGTTTTCTCACTTTTCTTTTGCATCTAATGTGTCAAAAGAGAACCTCATTAGCTTGCATACACCCTTTATTATATCATATCTTCTACCACTATGGTAAGTGAATCAAAATTAAGCAATGAGAAATTGAATATACAATTTAGGTAATGGAAACGACATAACCTTTTGTATATTAAGTAATTGAAATTGCATTAATTTATTAAAATTGTAATTCAGATTAAGTTAGAGCATCCTTTATACAATGAAATAAGTATTTGAATTAATGGTGCTTAAATAATAATAATAAAGTACCTAAAATAGGCAAGTAGAAATTTCATAAATACACTAAAACTTTATTTTTAAATTTAAAAACAATAAAAAACTATGCCATTGTTTAATTCTTTTCAAATAATACCCATTCTGCGTTGCAAACAAATTTGAATTCATAAATTATAATATAACAATACCATAATAGAGTTCAAATGTATCACAAATTTGTTGGAAATGAATCTCTTATTTTGAGCTTTAAATTTTACTTTGTCTTACTATGCAAAAGCATTCATTGATGTTTATATTTTTTTATATAAGAAAAACATTAAGCTTAAGATTCATCAATATAATTAATAGTGAAGCTACAAATACAAATAATAGGTTGAGCTATTCTCTTTCCACTTTCATATTAATATTTAATAAATCATTACTCTTAAAGAGTAAATTAAATTATTATTTTAATAATTACTTTAAATTTAACTTGATGTAATAAAATTCAGTCACATCTTTCTAATTTAAACTTGATCTAATAAAATTCAGTCACATCTTGCTAAAGACTGCCAAAATGAAAGTAGCTAAAATGGCCATCAAAACTTTTCCAAAATGAAAGTAACTAAAGATGGCGCTCAAAATCTTTCCAATGAAAGTAGCTAAGGATGGCCATCAAAACCTTTTATATTTCAAGATGAAGACTTCCAATTAAGTGATGAAGGAAAATTGAATGGCTATGGCTTTTTCCTAACCATATGTCGCTAGCTTACAGATAGGCATCACAATATTTATCTAACCAGGTTACCAATTACTTAAATAATATGATTTTATGTTTTCTACTCTTAGTATATTCATGGAATCGAAAGATTCGTAGAGATGGTGCGTTTTATTAAGCCAATGATCACAAATTAAAGTCGAGTATTCTAAATTCAATAAACGTACGTGTGGATCATCAACTAAAGAATCGAACACGTATTACTTATGGGTACAGCAGTTATGTGTTTTGATAGGTTACTAGTTATTGTTTTACTCTACAACTATGATAAGCAGCATCAGGGTTTTAGGAATTCTGCTGGCTGTAATGTTGTCCATACATAATTTTCTTTGTGTTAAAAAGCTATCCTAGACATTCAAATATTGTAATTGTTTTCATTGATTCAAATTGCGAATAGTAAGTACCTTACTTCCATGTTTTCTTAACATTTTAAAGCAAGTACAACTGTGGTGAGTTGGTTGTTTAATTAATCCAAAGTAGGTTGTTAAAAAAAGGTCATGAAAATTCATGATACAAAACAAAAAGTACCAACCCATTCTAGGTTGCTGAATCCCTAATTGAAAACAAAAAAACCTCAATTAGACAAGGACCACAACATTTTTGCAGATTGTGACTGATCTGACCTTTACTGTCTCACGATACGAATCCATATATAATAAAATTGAATCACCAAACACAAAATATTCGAGTCTGTACTGCACAAGATGAGATGATCTTCTCATCTGTCCAAATACAAAGCAATTTATTATAAATTCATTATGTTGTTAGCAAGTGGGCCAAATGGCATAACTCTGCTCATATTAATAAAATGTGGAAATGGACAACAACGTTCTTCCAGACTGACTGTCTGATCTGTCTTTCCCAATCTGGAAAACTCAATACGGACAGAGGAGTGGAGTGGGGTGGGGTTGGCGAATTTGGAGATTATCAATACGAATGTTACACGACTCGAAAGTGGGAGGGCTTTTAAGTTTTTGGAGCATTCAAACAGTTTTGTAGTTTAACTTCCGTCTTTAAATTGTCATTTCAATGACGTCGGTCTTTTAAGAAATGTTTTATTACTTTTATCAAATGGCATAATCTAATAGATTACATCTTTTACTGTCAAATTCAAATCTAATTTTGAAAAACCAATTACTTCGGCCTATTAAGAAATGTTATAATACTTTTATGAAATTGCGGAATGGGAACAAGAACTGAAAGGGGGAAATATATTGGAAATTTCGTCAGCTTCGATGACGTCGCCCAAAGAATATAGAACTTAGATATTTTAGTGTCAAATTTAAATCTATTTTAGTTTAAATATTTTACTTGTTCAACTTCTTTTTAAACTATATTCAGTCTTATTTTGTTGGTCTTATTTTGTTGGGAGTTCGGTTAGAAATTTTTAAAAATTCTTAGAATCTAATATATATTAGATATAAAAATTGCATAATAGGGTGCTATAAAGATCTAGGGCTTTACAATATCAACATGTTCATGTCAAATTTGTATAATCTCTATCATAGTTCATAGTTGGCCTAGTGACCTCAACCTCCAGACCACTGCACCTCTTAGCTGGTTGAACTATGTATTTTCTCTATGATGAGCTTCCTCACCCACCTTTCTTGAGGTCTACATTTTTTTACCATTTGGATTCCTCTTGTTACTTATAGATTTGGGTTTAAAATGGATAATTTAATTTATTTTATTTCATTCAATATGTAATTTACATTTTTCATTTTTCACTTTTTAATATTTTATTTATTTATTTAACTTGACTAACCTCACATGATCTCGCCCATATTAGCTTGGAAAGCATACATTCTCGAAACAATTTATACGCTACACAATATTTTTCATCATGTCCAAGGTATTGATAGAACTTACAATAAAGACTTGCATGGGTACTTACTATATTCTCTGCAAATATATGCATTCTTTTTAATGACAACGTCTTATTTGTGGAAATATGTGCAGACCTAAAGCATTCATTAGGCATGGAGGGTAAGTCGTGAGGGTGAATTGTATTAAGAGTAAGCCTTTAATGTGTACGTGAAGATCTTGAATGATGGGGACGTGGGAATAATTGTGACATAATGATATAGCATAACTTGAAAGCTCCACTTCTCTCTTGAAAAAAAATCAAGCTCTCTCCTAGAAGATTCTGAAAGCCAACAACTTGTAAATAAGGTTTTGTATTAGTTGTTTTATTGTAGTTTTGTGGTTACAATTTGTATTATTATTTTTTTAAGTTTATATATGTATATATCACATAAAAAATAAAAATAAAAATAAAAAAAAGGTTTTATTAATTTTATTTTGGGTAAATAAAATTAGTGTATATATAAACTAATAAAAATTTTTAAAAAAACATACAATAAAAAGCATACAAATATGTTATTTTTTTTGTAAACAAATGAAATTATATATATA
>LPNX010258328.1:55865-85265 GCA_001517045.1 Pseudotsuga menziesii
AAATAAACAAAATATATATAAACATAAAAAGTAATCTAAGAAAAATCTAAAATAATGTTATAAAATTAATATATGTCTTTGAAATTAAAGGGAGCTGGTGTCAGAGCCAAGCCTTCTTCTTGATTTTTATTTTTGTATAGTGGAACCTGACACATATTCGGTTTAGGGGAGGTAGGTTTTTGTTTCAAGCTCCCATATTTATCATAGAAATCGCTTATTTCACACACTCTTCTCTATTCCATATCATTAAGATAGTCTGCGTTTAGAGGGGTCGATCCTCTTCTCTTTGTTGCTCAATCATTACATAAAGACGCATTAATATTTGTAAAAGGAGGATGTAAAAACTTTGATTTTTGTTTCAATTTTTTTTGTTTTTATTGCAAAACAATTAAAAAAACACATTCACGTAATAAAATTTCAATTAAGTTATATCTATATGTATATAGAAATTTATCACAATTAAAATAACAAATTTGTTCATGCCGTCAATAAAACAAATGTTACAAAATTATATAAAAACACTTTAGAAATAATTATAAAAGAGTTATGATAACAATCCAAAAATAAAAACAAAATAAAATTCAAAACTAAGAACATATACAAATAAATAAATAAAACATTAGGAAACAAACAAAATCATAAAATTAAATCTTCTCAAATTTTATGTTTGTTGCGCTAACTTGTTTTCGCAACTCACCACAAAAACAGGTTTTGACAAGAAAGGTTGCTTAATATGCGTTGCTACTTTCAGGTATATAAGCATTTTATTTATTCTCTTCTACTTGGTTTGTTAACACATACATGGGCTATGATTGTTTCATCCCACTTATCCCTTGATGGTGACTCATCTACAATCATATCTTTATGAGAATTATCAGAAAATACAGAGCTGTTGGGTCGGAAAAATACCACATTTTATTCACCTTTCATATACCATTTGTCACCTTATTCCTATTTTATCCTTCCATAAAACAATTAATATCCACCACTTTCATAATACATATGGGTTGATATTACCATTTTCCAAATTATTTGTTTTAAGTATTTTTAAAAGAATTCTTGATTAAATATTAGAAATTAATATATTTTTCATATATATCTCAAATATTTGTGCAAGCTTTGTAATGTAGGGATATTTGAAGCTTTCAACCAAGGAGTATTCAAAAGATTCCCGAATGGTTTCTCTATCTTTTCAAGATTTGAAAAAGATAATTCAAGCTAATTTCAAGGAGAGGATTATGGAGATGTGGAGAGAATATCTCATCCAATATTTCTTGGAGGATTTGAAGGGATAAGTTGAGAGAAAAGTGGGTATGTTGAAGAATTTTGAGCGATAAGTTGAGAAGAAAGTGGATTGTAATTATGATTAGTTATCTTGAATTCATGTATAGATAGGAGGGTTCTCTCCTCATTTTGTTAGAGGCATCTCTAGTGGTTTGGAAGTAGAGAATAGTTTATGTCTTTTGAGAGTTAGTCATAGAGTGTATGTTTGATTGTTATGTAATGGAGATTATGCTTAATGCAAATCCTTTTATTCTCTCATGTCGGTTTGAGTTTCTTTATTATGAATTGTTAGTATAGAATTTCAGTGATTTCTTTCTTATGAATTGATAGTATAGATTTGTCGTGAGCTCACATCTTTAATTTCAGTCTTTCTTTACCAAGTTAATTTATGCAATTTCATGCTTTCTAAGATTGAATTTATTTTCATACAATTTCCTGTTTTCATAAATTAGATTCAATTTGAGTTGTAGAATAAGTTAATATCACTTTGATCCTGCAATATATGTTACTTGTGCTTCTAAGTTTATGATCTCTTCGGGTTGACAATTAAATCGTTGGATATGTTATAATTTTTTTAATACTTTTCACCAACAAGAGCATGAATCATCACTTGCTTCATCAAGGTGTTCGGGAGAAGAGCATTCCCTTGGTGCAAGCTAAAAATCTGGTATTGGTTCCTTTTCGAATTGCAAACCCCTCTCAATGAAAGTCTTAAGTGTGGATGTATCAAAGAGTTTATAACCCTTTGTATCCTGACCATAACCAACCATGCTGAATTCCTTAATCCGTGGCTACAAATCCTTCCTCTTTTCTAGAGGAATTCGAGTGCATGCTCTTGATCCAATAATACTGAAATTTGAGACATTTGGTGTATGTCCAAACCATTGCTTGTAGGGACTTTTTCCTTTAACTTATTCGTGGAATTCCCTATTCTATACATGTGCAACACAATTAATATCCTCATCCTATGGCTTGGGACTTAGATCTCTTTCCTTAATCATGCATGTGGGCATCTCCTTGAGAGATCTATTTTTTCTCTCTGCCACACCATTTTGTTCTAGTGTGTAGGGAGTTGAATATTGCATTTGAATGCCACATTCCTCACAAAGTTGCTGCAAATTGTTGTTCACATACTCTTTCCCATTATCAGTTCTAAGGATCTTTATCCTATGTCTACTTTGATTCTCTACTAAGGCTTTCGAAATCTTCAATTTCTCAAAAAATTTAGATTTAAATTTTAGGAAGTATACCCAACAAAATCTTGAGTTATCATCAATGAATGTGAGTACATACCTTGATCCACGATAGGAGGGAGTGGGTAGAGGACCAATCAGGTCTGACTTTACCAATCAAAGAGGTTGTGAGGCTCTCCTTTCCCTCCCCTTCTCGTAGCTGCTCTCTCGATGCTTCCCAACTACACACCCAATGCAAGCTCCATTTGATGATCTGATTTGAGAAATCCATTCCACCATATCATCTTTGTGAAGTTCTGGGAAATACTTGTAGTTCATGTGTTCAAATATTTCATTCCATAGCTTGGAGATCTCATTTGAATGAGAGAAGAGCGCTTGATCACTAGAAATAGGGAGAAAATTCGAGAACTTGTACATTCTCTTTCAGTGGTCTGCATACCCAATTTCCACAACTTGGTTGGATGAGATTTATGCAATCTCTACCAAGTCAGTAGTGAATGTTATTCTCTTGGATTCTCTTGTATGAGTCATTTTATAGGTTGACAACAAATTTGCTACCAAATCTGGTACATAGAACACATCACTAAAATAACCATGCTCTAAATCAATCCTACCAATTCCCTTGGTCTATATTTTAGAGTCATCTCCCATTCAAATGCAAGGGGGAGAAGATCTCTATGGTGGAAACCATGTCTCTAAATACCCCTCAATCAATGATGAAGGTTGAGGAATTAAAAGTACCTTCTACCAAGGCATGACTGTTCTCCTTGTTTTCCGAGCTGGAGGTGCCATCCTTCTTCCTTGTGCCATCTGGGATAGGGATGTTGTTTTTCTTGAGGAGCTGTGACATCTGGTAAATTGGTTTTTTCATGCATGAACTTTCCAGACACCTTCTTTTGTGGAAATATGTGCATTTAGTATCTCTTTCCCTTTCTTATCCTTCTCCTTGGGAGGTTTCAAAACCCCATTACTAGATTTGGGTTTTCCATACCTCCTCTTCTTTGACTACTTTGAATTCTTTGCCTTCTGGTTTCCCTTGGAGGGATTCGAAACACCCATCTCCAAAACTTGATCCTTAGCTTTGATAGTGCCCATTTGGACTAGCTTGTCTTGCTTTTGGGTGAGGGATTCTATGAAGCTCGCTAGTGTTTCCATCTGCGAGTTTCGAAGTGTCAATTTGCGAGAATGGAAGGTGTTTACAAAAACTAAAAATATCGATGTAAGTTGAAGGATGCATGTTTTCTCACTTTTCTTTTGCATCTAATGTGTCAAAAAAGAACCTCATTAGCTTGCATACACCCTTTATTATATCATATCTTCTACCACTATGATAAGTGAATCAAAATTAAGCAATGCGAAATTGAATATACAATTTTGGTAATGGAAACGACATTACCTTTTGTATATTAAGTAATTGAAATTGCATTAATTTATGTAAATTGTAATTTAGATTAAGTTAGAGCATCTTTTATACAATAAAATGAGTATTTGAATTGATGGAACTTAAATAATAATAATAATAATAATAATAAAGTAGCTAAAATAGGCAAGTAGAAATTTCATAAATACACTAAAAATTTATTTTTAAATTTAAAAAAAATAGAATAAATTTTAAATTTAAAAAAAAGAAACTATAACATTGTTTAATTCGTTTTAACTAATACCCATTCTGCGTTGCAAACAAATTTGAATTCATAAATCATAATATAACAATACCAAAATAGAGTTCAAATGTATCACAAATTTGTTGGAAATGATTCTCTTATTTTGAGCTTTAAATTTTACTTTGTCTTACTAAGCAAAAGCATTCATTGAAGTTTATATTTTTTTATATAAAAAACAGATAGGCATCACAATATCTATCTAAGCAGGTTACCAATTCCTTAAATAATATGATTTTATGTTTTCTACTCTTAATATATTCATGGAATTGAAAGATTCGTAGAGATGTGCGTTTTATTAAGCCAATGATCACAAATTAAAGACAAAATCATGCTGTAATGTGTCACGATACGAATCCATCTAAATTAATAGAATCAGCAAAATCAAAAGGTGGTTCATAAAATTGGAGAATGTAGTGGACGAGATGATCTTCTCATCTGTGAAAGTCGAGTATTCTAAATTCAATAAACGTACGTGTGGATCATCAACTAAAGAATCGAACACGTTTGGATCAGTAGATTACTTATGGGTACAGCAGTTGTGTGTTTTGATAGGTTACTAGTTATTGTTTTACTCTACAACTATGATAAGCAGCATCAGGGTTTTAGGAATTCTGCTGGTTGTAATGTTGTCCATACTTTTCTTCTGTTAAAAAATTATCTTGGACAGTTAAATATTGTAATTGTTTTCTTTGATTCAAATTGCGAATAGTAAGTACCTTACTTCCATGTTTTCTTAACATTTTAAAGCAAGTACAACTGTGGTGAGTTGGTTGTTTAATTAATCCAAAGTAAGTTGTTAAAAATAGGTCATGAAAATTCATGATACAAAACAAAAAGTACCAACCCATTCTAGGTTGCTGAATCCCTAATTGAAAACAAAAAAACCTGAATTAGACAAGGACCACAACATTTTTGCAGATTGTGACTGATCTGACCTTTCCAATCTCCTTTACTGTCTCACGATACGAATCCATATATAATAAAATTGAATCACTTAACACAAAATATTCGAGTCTGTACTGCACAAGATGAGATGATCTTCTCATCTGTCCAAATACAAAGCAATTTATTATAAATTCATTATGTTGTTAGCAAGTGGGCCAAATGGCATAACTCTGCTCATATTAATAAAATGTGAAAATGGACAACAACGTTCTTCCAGACTGACTGACTGATCTGTCTTTCCCAATCTGGAAAACTCAATACGGACATAGGAGTGGAGTGGGGTGGGGTTGGCGAATTTGGAGATTATCAATACGAATGTTACACGACTCAAAAGTGGGAGGGCTTTTAAGTTTTTGGAGCATCCAAACAGTTTTGTAGTTTAACTTCCGTCTTTAAATTGTCATTTCAATGACTTCGGTCTTTTAAGAAATGTTTTATTACTTATATCAAATGGCATAATCTAATGGATTACATCTTTTACTGTCAAATTCAAATCTAATTTTGAAAAAACAATTACTTCGGTCTATTAAGAAATGTTATATTACTTTTATGAACTTGCGGAATCTAATGGATTAGATATTTTACTGTGAAATTTAAATCTATTTTCAAATTGTTAAATTAAGTTATTTATCTGAAACGTGTAGTTTAAATATTTTACTTGTTCAACTTTTTTTTAAACTATATTCAGTCTTATTTTGTTGGGAGTTTGATTAGAAATTTTTAAAAACTCTTAGAATCTCATATATATTAGATATAAAAATTGCATAATTTGGGTGCCATAAAGATCTAGCCCTTTACAATATCAACATGTTCATGTTAGATTTGTATAATCTCTATCATAGTTTATAGTTGGCCTATTGACCTCAACCTTGCGACCACAAACTGCACCTCTTAGCTGGTTGAACTATGTATTTTCTCTCTAATGAGCTTCCTCACCACCCTTTCTTGAGGTGTACATTTTTTAACCATTTGGATTCCTCTTGTTACTTATAGATTTGGGTTTAAAATGGATAATTTATTTTATTTTATTTCATTCAATATGTAATTTAGATTTTTCATTTTTCATTTTTTAATATTTTTTTATTTATGTAACTTGACTAACCTCACATGATCTCCCCCATATTAGCTTCGAGAGCACCTCGCTTCTCTAGGTGCAATGGACAAATACATTCTTGGAGCAATTGATACACTCCACAATATTTTTCATCATGTCCAAGTTATTGATAGAACTTACAATAAAGACTTGCAAGGGTACTTACTATTCTTTGCAAATATATGCATTCTTCTTAATGACATTGTCTTATTTGGAAAACTCTGCACCACTGCATACCTGATTGGATGAGTAGGTTTGTTGCTCTAGAAGTAATATAGTCATGAAAAGATGGACAATTATTCTTATGATGTCCTACCTTCCTACATTTGGTACATCAAATATCTTTTCAAACCTCCTTTCCTTTCTTGATATCTTGAATTTGTAAACACAGGTTGGCTAATTGTGACTAAATCTGTACCATGGAAGCACCATTTTCTCCTATCAGTGAAGCCTCCAACTTCACAGTGAGTTCCAGTGCCTCATGCAGAGACACAATCTTATGTTGCGTTAATGACATTCAAATGTGTGGTAATAGTGTAGCTATTAACAATTCCTTATGTTTCATGTTAGACATCTGAAAGCTCACTCTAGCCATCAAAGTGTTGAATCTCTAGTTAAAGTCCTAAACGGTTTCATTTGGTGATCACTTGATTTCTTTCAACTCCATGATGCACTTTGACTCTCACTTCGGTTTGTTGAACTCATCTCTTAATTTGGTTCCAATCTCATCCAATGTCTTTTTAGATGTTCTCGTAGGAATAACGGAAAAATTCATACACCAATAGAACACATGACTGCTGAAGGTCATAATAATATTAGCTTTTTTTATATCATCATCATGGACTTGTCATAGACTGCATACAACTTCACACAAAAACCAGCAGCATATAATCAATTTGAATCATTCTTCTCAGCAAGACCTAGGTGGCAATAGAGGGTTGTAGTTGAATGTAAATATCAATACAAATGTCGATATCCCCTTAACTAGGCACAACTATTAATCAAGGTAAGGGGTTTTGAAAAAACGTCTTATAGGCCTCCTCTATAAGTAGTCTTAGATTATACACCTATGGGAAGGGAATACCATGATTGATGATTACATGCTCATATCTATGATGATTGAAAAATAAGTATTCCTGAAGAATTAAAGGCGTGTTTCACACAAAAAATGGCATCCAACCAAACTTTATAGAACATTTTGCCAAACTAAGAAATTTCAAATGAAGTAAGTGTGGGTAGTCATCGATTTTGGAGGCATTGCGTCCCTTGCGGATTCTCAACCTTCTTGACTACCTCGCTGACTTGCTCTGTGACCTCCTTAAGCTCCTCGACCTCCTCTATGAACTCCTCAACCACCTTAACCTCCTATGCAAACTACTCGACCTCCTCAGCTTCTTTTGCAAACTTCGTGATGACCTATGCAAACTACTTAACTTCTCCAACGTGCTCTATGAACTCCTTGTCCTCCTCGATATCCTTTGTGAACTACTTGAACTCCTCTGCGACCTCAATGAATACATATGCGACCTACTAGATCCACCTCTTATATGAACTCGGTGACTTCTGCGGGCTCTGGTGAGAGGGAAGGTGGAGTGTTGGAGCTCAATCTAAATCCTCCCAAAGAAGAGTGTTGAAGCCCCAATCAAAATCGACTTCTGGATAGGTATTGGAACCCCACGAGTGCTAGATATATGTGCATGGTGTTGGAATGGCAGGTGATTTGTCAATAAAACCCACGTTTAAACCTCTAATATGCATTATTATATAGTGCGATGTTGTAAGCTTATAAAACCCTCTAATATTTTTTAGTAGCTAAGGGTTCATAGTTAGGTTGTATGGGTATAGGTTAAAGGTTCATAGTTATGGGTATGGATATAATTTAATTGTTCACAATTATTAGCATGAGTAGAGGTTAGGGGTTCACAATAAGTGTTAGTCATTAATCCTATAACCCCTAAACAATTAGGAATATACTCTAAGAATGGATCCTAAGAGAATATGACACAATATAGTAAAAAAAGACATTTTTACTTTCTATCAATTTCATAAATATATAGGTAGGGTTTTAAAATGATATCTATTATATGTAAATAGATATAGAATTTGGGATAAGGGTTAATGGGATTATAGGTAGAGACTATGTCTTCATAGTCATTTTTTTTCATAGAATCCTCCAACCCCTCACCAAGTATGATGTGAAAAGAGGAGTTTGTGTATAGAGTTGGCTAGCTCCGGGGTTAGGGATAAGGGGTTAAGGGGTATGTATTTAGGGATAAGGAGAGAAAGGGTATGTACCTAGAGATATATGTTTAGGATGGGGTATTTGTTTCACTTATATGCATGCATGGGTTATGCCCATGCATGTGACCCCATGGATACTGTGAAGAGCCCCAATTTATCATACATTTCCTACATAGAGAATCATTGGCCCACAAGTGGGATTATAACGGTCATCATGTCAAGTTATAAAACACCATGGATGATTATTTGGATCTATTCCATTATTAAAAATGAGATATAACATCATATATTTGACCACTTTCATATATAACATCGGAATTTCTATGAATATTTAAACACAAACGAAATACACAAATTTGAACAAAAAATCCGACTACACATTCATTTTTTTTTGTTTCGTCACATGGAGTGATAAAGTTCCTAGGTTCAAATATACTTGTGGTACCCCTTAACCCCTACCAATCGGAACTCCTTAACTTCTTATCCCTAACTACATAACTTGTAACCCCTATCCCCACCTTAAAATACACACCCTCTAACAATGACCAAGTGCTAATATATACCCCCAACCTAAAACCAAGTAAACCTTAAGTGTTACCCTTGAATACCATTAAAATTGACCCCTAATAATAATATATAAAAATTATAAATCCCTAACTCCTAACCCACGTGACATGACCAAAATCCATACCCTTTCGCTTGATATAAAACCCATACTCCTTCATATTAATTCATTTTCCTAATTACATAGCCATAATCATGACACAACAAAAACGTATACCACTTACCTTAACCCAAACATTCCTGCACATAACTACATAAACCATAATCCCTTCCCTTCCCATAACTTTGTGCCTCAGAAGTACCTTGTAAGAGAAAACTTGAAATGACGATGAAAAAAACTTCCTAGACAAATATTCCCTATTTATGTCACATGTGATTCCATATTGTCTCACATTTAAGATACACATACAAATGTGATGATATAATTTGGTTTACATAAATATATTATGATAAATATTTGATTTGTGGAATATGCTTTGTTAAACTTTATAAGGGACCATTTGAAGAAGGTTGCAAAATATAAGAACAAATCGAGCTTTGTGGACTCATTTATGCTAGTTGGATTGTTTAACGTTTGATAAATACATAAATTTGTTTTTAAATATTATTTTAATAATATGAATTCAAGTAAAACGAGATGTATTTGGTGTTCTAACCTTAAGGATATAAATCACCGATATATAAAATTAACAATTAAAAAAATGAGATTATTTTCAAATCTACACGTCACCGAAATCAACCCTATGGCTTCCACTTGTGGATGGAACAATTGGATGTAAGCTTGAGCTTCATCCAAATCCATGAAGCCTGTTTTTTTCAATTGAATGGATTATTACACGAAGTGCATTTTCATAGCTTTGTGTTAGTATGACTTTTTATGTTGGATGATGGTATTATAACGTGAGTATTATGCATTCTTTTAAAGTTAGGAAATATGAGAATATTGAAGAAGTTGCAAATTTTTGGATTATTTCTATTTCAGTTGTTAGTGTGTGTGTATTTACATTGTCTAGTTCTATCATTGAATTAGGTTTGTTTTACAAAAAAATGGTTTGCACACTTTCTCCACTACTATATCAAATTACCTAAGATGGTAAAGGAACTCAAGAAAAACATATTGTCTAACAAAAAAGTAAATAACATATAGTATATTGGTGTCATTGCTAATATGAATAATGGTTCTACTATTATGAAACAAGACACTCTAAGGTTTTTAAGAGTTGAAAATCATACTAATTTTAATAATATTCCAAATATTTTAAGTCAAGCACATTCTAGATGTTAAACTGTTCAAGCCACATTCAACATGCACATAAATGTTTTTAAACTACAATTTATTTTTCCATATGTATAGTTTCAAATTCATACTAATTATCCATAAAGTAATATATATTCCGCAAGGTTATCTTATACTTATTGACGTTGCAACAACTTATTGACTTGACTAATAGAATTGAAGATGTTATCATAGAAAGGAGTTGGAAACCAACTAGAACTCTACACAGTCAATAATTATACATGAGGAATATGAAGAAAATGTAGAATCCAACTATAAAGTGAAAAATCCAAGAATGTATTAATATTGAAGGTTAATTTAAACCTCTAAGATTAGCACAAAACCAATTATTTACCAATAAACCACTTAACATTCTAAAGGTAATTTACCATGTTGAATTTTCATGCTACAAGGCCAACTATGGCTAAAAACTTAACCTTCTGAAACTTAGTATACATGATCTATTGTTATAAACAAAAACTAGAGAGAAGTGATTAGATCTTCTTTTCCATAGTTTTAATGGGGGTGTCGATAATTATTTTGTGTATTTCTATCTCTCTCATATTTAGAATATAGCACCAAATTATTACGTAATTAATTTCCAAAATCTAGAACAAATACTAAAGTGTATTAATGGATTGTCTATTCAAGAGCATTGGAAGCCCAAATTAAAAAAAATCAACATTGGCCCTATGGAGCGCATTAATTAATCTATAAGTATGGTTTTTTATGATAGAATTATTAGAGTCAATCATGTTTGAGTCTGGAAACCCTTCCACAACGTCAATGCATGTGTCTAGTCTAACCATTCCAAATTTCAGTCCCTGCAAGCATAAATTTAAAAAATTTCAATGTTGGCCCTGTGCAGCACATTAATTAATCTATAGGTATGTTTTTTTATGCTTGAATTCTTAGTGTCAGTCATGTTTGAGTTTGGAAACCCTCCGAAAATAGTAATGTGTGTGTCTATTCTAACCATGACAAATTTGAGTCCATACAAGAACAAATTTACCATGCACCCATCCACTCAACCTACAATGCAAATTTAAACTAGAGAAATCCTTACCCATGGAATCACTTCCCTCACCCACAATTTCAGTAGCCACAACTGTAAATTCCTTTTAACCCTATGCCAATTAACAAACCATTACAACCTCAATTTCCTGCTCAACCTAATCCTAATCCAAAAAATAAGGCAGTGCAACAAATTGAACCATTTAACATGCCAACTTATTCAATCACCCCTATCCCATGCAATGAATTACATTTACACTCTGGTAGGGTGGTGGAACCCATTTTCACTGAGTATGTTCCATCCCATATGACTGAAGAAAGACTCCCTGAATGCGTGGAAATCCCAATCGGTACAATAATCTTCGTTCTCGAGGATGTTAAAACACATGCTGAAACACCTATGGAGATGCACACTAGGAATTGAAAGCTTGCAACAATTTCCAAAGGATGGGTCAACCTAATATATTGGATGAGATGCCACTTCAACCGATGTTGGTGGATAATCCTTTCAATAGATGGGCCCTGGAATTTGGGCCTATTAACCCTCTTTTAAAACAAAATTTTACATTCTGGTTTTCACAAACTACATGACTAAATGGGCGGAGGCTACAACTTTGGTGAGAGCTAGTGATCAAGATGTTGTGGATTTCTTGTTTGAAGAAATCTTCACTCGCTTTCGGGTGCCCAAGGAAATAGTCATGGATGGGGGATCACAGTTTGTATCTCGTAAAGTTGAATCCCTCTTGCATAAATATCATATCCAACATATGATAACTTGAAATCATATAATCAATAGGCCAATGGTCAAGTGGAAAGTACAAATAAATTTATTGAATCTATTCTTACAAAAAATGTAAAGAGTCATCTTAGGGATTGGGCCGAAAGACTTCTCGAAGCACTATGGGCATATTGAAATACATGGCACAATACCAAAGGGTTCTCTCTTTATGAATTAGTCTACGGGAAAAATGTTGTCTTCCCTATTGAATCTGAGATAAATACTTTGAGAACCGCATTAGAAGCAAACATGGATTTAATAGAAGCACAAAAGGACCATTTGAATCAATTGAATGAGGTCGATGAGAAACGTGCAGCTGTTATAGATCATACTTTAGTAATTAAACAGACTATACATCATACTTTAGTGATTGATCATACTTCAAGAAAAATATGTTCTGTGAAGGAGACTGAGCCTTATTATATAACTCACGGTTCAAGTGGGATTTTAAGGGGAATTTGTGCACCAGATGGTTAGGACCATATAGAGTGGACAGCGTATATTTTAACGAAACTGTGCAATTGACCATGATTGATGAATGACGAATACCACTGTTTTCCAATGGTCATCAGTTGTGACTCTACCATAAGACTCTCTCAAAGGATGCATTTGCTTCTCATGTTTCTTCTAATGAAAATTGTCAATTGGTAAAAGAACATTGGTCTCCTCTTGTTCTTGAAACTCTTTAATATTTTGTATATCTTCCACGAAGTTGTATACATTTATCATTCAATTTTTTGTATAGTTTAATAGATGCTTGAAAAAACATTCAATGGGTTGGTTTGATTGGTTTTGTATAAGAATTGTGTACAGCGACAGGTGCTAAGGAACTAAAAAGAAAATAAGGAGTAGTAATGGGCTAATATATTGTAAAGATGATAAGTGGTCCTCTGCAAATTGTTGGAAATGATTGTGAGGGTGAATTTTTGCATTCTGACAAGGCTATTGAATTTCACTCAGGCATCACAAGATTATGTTCCACTTGAAACTCCGTCAATCTTACCTTTTTTTGTCGAAATTCCAATAGCTTTTCTAATAAAATTCTGCCAATTTTTTTCTAAAACTCTACCAATCTTACTGCTTTTTGTCGAAACTCCACCAACTTTTTCACCGAAATTCTCCCAACTGTTGCTGAAAATATTCCAATATTACATTTTATTGCCAAAACTCCACCATTTTTTCCACTGAAATTCCGTCGAATTTTTTATGAAACTCCACCAATCTTAACGCTCTTTGCAAAAAATCCACCAACTTTTCCCTCAAAACTCTGCCAATTTTTTGTCGAAACTCCACCAATCTTACCTCTTTTTCCTGAAACTCCACTAGTTTTTTCGTCAAAATTTCAATTTTTTTTTGTTGAAACACCGCTAATCTTACCTCTTTTTTCCAAAACTCCTCCAAATTTTTTGTTGATATTTCGCCATAATTTTTATGAAACTCCGCCAATCTTACCTCTCTTTGCTAAAACTCCACCAACGTTTCTATCGAAATTCCATCAGATTTTTTATGAAACTCCACCAATTGCTTAGTTGAAACACTCTGAGTCTCTCCTCTCTCCCACTTCCATCTTTCCACCTTTTTTTTAGTCATTCATGGAAATCGTCGGCTTTCCTCGAGACCAATTAGAATGTGTTATGCAACATGACCTTAGGGAGGTTTCGACCGGATCAAAAAGTGTTCTCACATTGTGAGTTTCAGCAGTTCTGGTACATTTTCATTGAAAAATGACAAAGTCGATAATCTGATCACAAAGTTCCCACCTATGAATTTGAAGTAAATATGCTATGGATAGATTCGATCTTTCTGTTTGATGCAAGATTTTCAAATTTATAAAGAGGGCCATTTAGTGTTGAACGCGAACGAATATTTCACCACCTTTCCAATCAAATGAACATGTCACCACCTTTTTGTATTTATTTCTTGTCGCCGCCCCGTCACTCCATGAATTAACTGATTGCACGATCATGTCCCATGATTACCTTATATTTCCATAAATATATAACAACTTCCCACCATTTCATTGTTGGTTCTGCACACTACAATCTCAACATTTGAATTTAGAAGTTTCTTTGTGCATCATTTGAGGACTGTTGAAGGAAGTTAATATGTGGGGTTTTGTAGGTACACATGAGCCTGCAATAACAAATTCCTTATGTTGGAACATGGAATTCTTGGAAATATTTGAAGAGGAAGGATGGATGGCATATTTTGAGAGATTGAATGGGTTCCATGAAGGAATGGCGTTGCAACTTTCCTAGAATGTTGTAGGGGACCATTTTGAAGTGGGGGGGACTAAGAATTTATGTCTCAGAGCATGTTCTAGTAGAGGTAACATGATTACTGAGGGTTGGAAAGAGATGGTTTGGTCGAAAGGTGCTCAACTTAAAGGAAACGGAGGATTTCCACGTGGTAGGAGAGAGTGTTCGATCCAGGGACGTGGAACAACATTGGAGACCCTGCCTTGGCCAATGCATCAAGTCACAGTTTTCTTGAAGAAGTATGTTACCTGCAAAGGTAGGTATGGTGTCATCTAGGCTTATGATTTTGTGTTTCTTTCTCACATACACCATGGTATCTTGATTAAAATTCCTTATTACTTAAATGAAAACCCTAGAAAACATGGAGGAATATGCATGGAGGTATTAACACCCCCAGTATTCCATGATTAATCATTGTTCGATCAAATTGCTAATGCTTAGAACTCTTAATCGAAGAAATCTATTTGGGGGGAATTTTGTTGTTGGGGCTATAGTAGGCCATATGGTTGTAGAAGAAAGTGATAATGGAAATGAGGGGGAAGATGATCAGTCGATCCTGTCTAGATAGTTGGCGGGAGAGAGAGAAGAGATGGGGAATCAGGTGGAGGAGGAGTTAATTAGGAAGGAGAATTGGGGGAATCCACGAATGCATAAAGGATTCAAAACATAAATCCTTAGGAGCCTATGGAATTTCATTCCAACATATAGAAGTCAATGAAAAATAAAGGAGAGAAGGGACTGGAAATTAGGAGATTGAATCTCCTCTTAACCCAGAATAAGTTATCGATCCAAGGGTAGAATCATCACGTAATGATGATTCTACTTCTCTGGTTTCATAGGAGGTTGAGATACTCCCGGAGGTTTCTACTCTCCATTTTCTATAGAAAAATAAGAGGAAATTGTGCACTAGAAATCAACCATTTTAGCCCTTAAGGAAAATGAGGACATAATCCTCTATTACAACAGAGTCATTACAAATGAATAGAATAGACATTGAGTTTCCAATTTTAAGACCACAACAACTCCCCGAAACACAAGAACTAGGGGGTGGTCAAGCTCTTGTTGACCCACAAGAACCTATTGCAACAAAGGGGGAAACACAAACAAAAACCTTTCTCTTGGAAAACAATTTGTTGAAACAAGAGGTGCAGGTACTTAAGGAGGAGCTGTAAGGACTGAAATAGATATTAAAGAAGGAGGAAGATCTTAAATTTGACACATTAGCAAAAGTGTCCTACCATAAAGAAAATTTACCTCTTTTCTCAGAAGAGATGGAGCACGAGGAGCTTATTTGTCTGGAATGTGGATATATAAACAGGAAAGAGGGATATAAATTCATGGTCATGGGATTTTCAACTTGGAGACTCATGTATTTAATGAAAGAAGAACTAGTGTCGAAGGATGTAGAATCAAAATATGGATATAACCTTTTCAACTATGGAGAATCAGGAGCTCCAAGGTTAGCAAAATGAGAATGTCACTACATGAGAGATGTCAGCTTCAGACCAAGTAAGGAAAATATTAGAAGAAAAATCATTGCAGCCATAGGGGATTGCTAAAACAAAAGAACCGATAATGCTAGAAACTGATGGGGCGATTTCTTGAGAAAAATTACCTCAACAACTAGAAATTGATGAAACACAAGAACCAACAATTCAAAAAGGAGAATTCGTTGAGGATTTGGAGCTGGAAGATTAGAATCAACCGTTGAAATACAAAAACCAACTGCTGACACACAAACATTAGCTGGTGAAACACAAGAGTTGGTTGTTGAAACTCTAGATTTAATAACTCAAAAAAAACCTTAACCTCATAAAAATGATGATGGAACAATAATCCTGGATCCTTTAGAGGTTATTGAGGTGGACGATGATGATGAAAATTCCAAGGAAGAAACAAAAGACTTATCCCTATTAAAAGTTAACTTAGAAAATTAGAAGTATCGAGCTAGCCTATGCGAGGAGGGGATGATCCCCTTGCCTTTACAAAGCAAGACTTTCAAACATATCAAGGATAAATGGGCTAAGGAACTAACTTTCCAAATATTCTGATGGGAAAAATTACAAGAAGAACTGAAGGAGCTAAAAAAATTTAATGCCATGCAAAAAGAGAAGAATCAAATGTATGATTTGGTTCATGAATTATTGAGTTGCAGGGCCCATATCCATTCTATTGAATCTTCCTCTTTGAACAAAAAAAATTGTTTAAGTTGAGATCCATTGTGGAGAGGAGACCCTATCATTTTGTTACATATTCCTAGTTTTTAGATGCTTTTGCTCCGAGTGACTTCTCTAAGAAAAACTTACTTTGTGAATAATACTTACAAGAACTAGCATGCTTCATGGACCGATCATCTAATCATGCTCCATACATAGAAGATATCCATTTGAGGGAATTTTTCTCCTTTATCACCAATCAAATGAGATGATGGAATGACTCTCATATTTGAAGGAATGAAGACAATTCTACCCTATGGATTGAAGGGGAATCATAATCCCCTAAAGCTATATTTGCAAGTCATAGGAAATACCTCTCCTCTCCCCAGAAGATTAATTAAATAGAAACAATCCATCAAGATTTCATCTCTACCTATGCTAAAATGATATCACAACATGAAACTTGTGCAATAGAGGGAAGTAAGTGTAGATGGGAAGACTCTTCAGAATCTATGAGGATAAGAGACTCGTACTACTTTGATAATTTTAAGTAGTCTTTGTCTTGGTTCCTTGAGTACATTAAGTGTATCCAGTCATGTGGATCAAGTTGGCTAGGGTTTAGGTTTATATATCCACTTATATGGTTTCCCAAGAAAGAGTACAGGAGTTTCTACAAGTTAACCAAAATAGAAGAAAGGGTATGTCGGGCAGAGTCAGTTTCCTGCAAGGGGTCTGTTAAACTGGTAAACAAACTTAAGTCCTCCTTCAACCTTACCAACCTTTACATAAAGAGCTTTCATTTAGACTTAGATTCATATTTAAAGGATTATGTTTGTCAAGGACATGCAATTGGATAGTTGGGGGGAGATGCTAGGCCTTGAAAATGTCCTTTTTATCACTTCTTTTATGATCCTTTCCCTTGTTTTCCTATACTAATCTGACCCAATTCTATATATTTTATTAAGGAAAAACATGTTTCCAAGCAGGTATTTATTCATTGTTGCTTTGGTTTATTAATTCCTAGAATTTTACCCATGATTATGGCTTTGTTTCTTAATGAGATAACTTGTGATGAATTTATGAAGCAACCAAAACTGTAGGAAATTTGGGTGTATCATCTTGCTGAGACACAAGGATAATAACAGCTCACGATCAACCATTACATCTGTACTGTTTCTATTCAGGACATTACGGAAACATATCTAGGTACCTTCCATGTGGTGAGTTGATACTCCTACGGTATTGTTCAATTTGAATCATCAAAGATGTTAATGTTTTGAAACATAGTTCAATTGAATGTCATTATTAACAAGACAATTTATGTTGTGAAAATGATGATTCGACATCCTGAATATCTTTGATATCCATGGTTGTCTGAATTAAGAGGACCCAAGACTAGTGATTAAAGGAAGACAAGATGACTCACAGGACTCGGATTATTTTGGAACAAAGGATTGTGAAAGTGGGTGTGGAGAATTTTGTAACTAGACTTCATCTTTAATGAAAGGGGCATTATCTTCTCAATTTACTGTGTACTGATTTTTATTAGTGCCTAACAACATCCCTATTAGAAGGAAAGGGCCCACCTTCTCTTAGATTTTCTGATTTAATTAGATGCTAATTTCTTCTATTTGATTTTATGTGTGGAATCATAATTATAATTTCCTCTGGTGTTCTGAAACAGTGTGAAGACTAAGTGTAGGATACTCTAAGTTTAATTTCTTTATTGAAACAATTGATTCAATAATGCATAGTTGTCTTTTTGCAAGTGTGTGATTGATCATTACTGATACAACTGTGCTATGCTACTATGTTCCTTATCTTTGGAGAAATGTCAATATAATAATGGAATATGAATTGGTAGAGTAGGAAAGTTACTCTCCATTATGATTAAACCTTGTGATCGTTGTGGAAAACTTTCTCATGGTAGTGATTTTGGATTTATCTTCTTGTAAAAGCAATTTAATTTATTTTTGAAGCAGTCATTCCCATAATTAATCTAGTAGAAGGGATGAGAATTAGTTTATATCTTGTATATTGAACTAGTATTGAATTTGGATTAAGAAGTAAAGAAGAGCATAGACTGGAAAATTAGGAAGATCGGGTAGTTTAATTTATTGATCAGTTACTGAAGGTTAATACATATATTTTGTGTGGTTACCTTTGAAACAAATAGAATTCCCTAGGTTGACAATGAATATTGAGCATTCTATTTTTTAATTAATTAATGAGTAATTATAGTGACCAACATGTACCATCTATTAAGTGTAATTATATTTCTATTGTAGCTACCAAGAATCACATTGGAGTTACAAAAAAATCCCTTGTATTTGATTATAAATCAAAATAGGGTTATTATGAGCCACATCCAAAAGCATGTTGGTCTTTGAATCATTTTGTTGTTGACAAGTAAAGGAGAAATTTAAACCTTACACCTTTCAACAATAAAGTTAATACTTGATTCTTTTACAAATTTATGATGTCGTAAATAAATTACATTAGAGATTCAGTGGGTCTAGTCTAACCATGCCAAATTTCAGTTGAAGCAAGCACAAATTTAAAAAATTTTGAGAGAGTAAATTTGATTATGTGTATGGAATCATAATTAGAATTTATTTTGGTGTGCTAAATAGTCTGAAGATTAAGAATAGGATTTTTGAGTTTAATTTCCTTGGTGTAATGAAATAGTTGATTGAATAGAATATAGTTTTCTTTCTGCAAGTGTTTGATTTATCATTGTTGATACAATTGTGTTATGCTACTATGTTCCTTATATTTAGAGAACTATCAATCTCATAATGGCATATGAATTGGTAGAGTAGGGAAGTTAATCTCCCTTAAAATTAAACCTGGTGATTGTTGTGAAAAACTTTCTCATGGTAGTGATTCTCGATTTAACTTCTTGCAAAAATAATTATTTTATTTTTGAAGCAATCATTCCAATAATTAATCTAGTAGAAGGACTACGAACTCTTTAATCTTTTGGAGATTGAAATAGTGTTGAAATTGGATTAAGCAGTAAAGCATAGCATAAACTGGACAATTAGGAAGATTGTGTAGTTTAGTTAATTGATCAGTTAATGAATGTTTATGCATATATTTTGTGTTGTTACCTTTGAAACAAACATACTTCCCTCGGTTGAAAATGAATATTGAGCACTATGTTTATTAATTAATTAATGAAAAATTATAGTGACCATCATGTACCATCTATTAACTGTAATTATATTCCTAGTGTAGCTACCAAGAATCACATTGTAGTTAAAAAAATTCCCTTATATTTGATTATAAATCAAAACAAGGATATTATGAGCTACATCCAAAAGTATGTTGGTCTTTGATCATTTTGTTGTTGACAAGTAAAGGAGAAATTTAAAACCTTACACCTCCCAAAAAAAACGTTAATACTTGATTATTTTACAAATATATGATGTCACAAATGAATTAAATTACAGATTCATCGGGTCTAGTCTACCCATGCCAAAATTCATTCCAGGAAAGCACAAATTTAAAAAATTCAATGTTGGCCCCGTGTAGCGCATTAATTAATATATGGGTATGGTTTTTATGCTCGAATTGTTAGTGTTAGTCATGTTTGAGTCTAGAAACCCTCCCACAGTGTCTATGCATGCATTTGGTCTAGCCATTCCAAATTTCAGTCCAAGCAAGTACAAATTAAAAAAAAATAGCATTGGACCAGTGGAGTACATGATCAAGTGCACCATTTGGGTTAGCATGTTAATTGTGCATTGTATTACAAATATTCTCTTTATTTTGACAATAATTTAATATTCTGTAATGAACATGGCCAACCACGTGAAGGTGAAAGCTTTTATGGCCCATCCCCCCCTCACATCACTCTCAATTCCCCATAACTCAACAAAATCTATGTAAAAAGAAAAAAAATGGTGTTTTTTGTCATACTTAAGAAGCAATGTCTTTAATTATAAAATATACCAACATACAAGGAAAATGAAAAAAAAACACTAAGAATCAATTATTTTATATGTACCAATAAAATTCAATAATTTTATCGCAATATTAAATCAAAGAATATAGAGTAGATATATTAACGAATACCTCATACACTTCAAAGGACTTCATCATATTCTTCATACAAGTCATCATCTATGTCATATGATCTAGAGTCAACATTGTAAGGATTGGCCATATCATCATCATCATTGACGTCAGTTATGATCATCATGTCATCATCACTATCATCTTCATTGACATTCTGTGCTACATCATTTGATTCAACTAATTCTTCGACATTTTCTTCTAGAACATGATCATCTAACTCATGGTTATCATTTTCAACATCGTCTTATCTTTTAAGGCCCTCTTCATTACCTTCCTCTATGTTATACTTTACCATCCTTCCCCTTGGATAGTGTCTCACAACAAATGACCAACCCCCTCTACCCAGAATCTATGAGTAAAACACATATTCATATTGGCTTGGAAGAACACAAAGCTTCGTTCTTGTCTCAAACAACCTTGTATTAACCATGGTAAATCCATTATCGCATTCACTAATAGTTTTATCAGGATCACATTGATTCAATCATAACTTGTACCATTTGACAACGAATAAAACTACCTTGAAGGAGTTAAAGTCACAGTGAAGAATATCTTGCAAATACCCATAGTATTTTTCTTTTGATATTTTTGGATTCCTGTCACTTCTAGAGGAAACATTGGTCACCTCAAATACTACAGCTATCCCACAATTTGATGTTTTCTTCGTTTCATCTAACTTTTTGATGTGATATTCACAGCCATTGCACCACAAGTTGTTTTACCTACAATAAGCCATACACATAAAAATTACATCATGATCCATTTATGATTAAGTTCATGGTTATTCCCTACAGGGAAAAAATCATCGTGCACATCGATATGTTTGCAAAATAAAAATAGTGTAGTTGATTAATATGCATTCTTACTTATTTTTTAAACCATATGCAAAATCAATTTCCCTTTGTGTATGATTGGTATCTCCATTGTTATGTGCTTCTTTAACCAATGAAACCACACCTTCTGATTATATTCCATGATGAGATTGTTCACATCATTCAATCCATACCTTCATCCAGTCAATATTGTTTGCAATGTATAAATGAAGTGCATCTCACTCTCGACCAATTGTTTGATGAAAATAAAATTAAAATTCAATAGAAATGTATACTCACTTAACAAAGTATGCACTTTTAATTGATTCATATTGAATATTAAAAATATAATATGTATGATATATACATAAAAATCAAAATTCAAATGCATTATATTAATTAATCTCCACTAGCTAATAATTACCTTTCACCTTCCTCAATCTACCTTTCCCCTTAGGGTAATCCCCTTTAAAATTTTTATTGGAGTGTGAATCATAAATATGACCTAAATTAAGATTTGACTGTAATCTAGGAAGATATTCACTAATATACATCATTTTTTTGTATACCATATATCCCTCCATCATAGAACCTTTAGGACGTGCTCGTTGTCTAACCAAACCCTTAAAAAATTTCAAGTGCCTCTCAACCATCCACATGGATCTTGAGTGTACACGTCCACACAATTCAATCTAATCAACTTGATGTATGAGTTAGTGTTCATGTGCATTGAAAAATATCGAAGGTAGATGCTTATGTATTTCACAAATGAGATGAGGAATTTCTCTCCTCCAATACTTTATATCTTCTTTATGGATTTTTTAGATGACAACCATCTACAAGTAATGCAAACCAATCATTAGATTCAACCAAAAATAAAAATTATATTACATAACATGAATTAAAGAACAAAAATCATATAAGTTCTAGAATGAATTAAAAAAAACACTAAGAACATGCAAACAATTACTACTTACCTCATCTATTTCAAAAAATTATATATAACTTGTTTGACATTATTGTCAAAGTTGTCCCGGAGAGAGAGAGAGAGAGGAGAACATACTATAACAATATACAAATCGTTTCATTTTTTAACAAAACGTAGACAAAAAAATACCAACAATATGCACTAGAATAAAAAAAAATATAGGTATAATTATATGCAAACCATAATAATTACCTTCATGAAGATATGTCAATCATGTGTTTTCACCCCCACAAAATTACCTTTCCTGATTATGATATTCATCATGTTCGAACAAAATCTGGTGGGAAATTTAATTTTTTACATGACTTATTTTACAACATTAATTTGTTGCTCCATTAACATACATGGAAGTGAGTTTTTATTAATTTGGTCTCCCTTGATATGAAATTGAATTACATCTTTCATTGCATGGTCAAATTCTTGAATGTCATTGCAAATTTTGACAATTTTTTGTTCTCACTCCTTCCATCCAACATTCATTATAATGTTTCATCCACATTATTTTCGGTATGCATTGTTTCAAACATATGAGAAATTCATAGGTGCTCATAATAAGGAAACCTACAGAATTGCTTAGGATAACTTTTAATTCTTCGTGGAACACCATCAATTCCTTCATGATCATAATGACCATCATGAATCATAGTTTATAGATAAATTACATAAATCAATGTCAATTGCAGTAAACAACTAACAATAAACAAATTTTCATAACATTTCATATACGATGATTCATACGTACACTGATGATTTCTATTATATTGCAACTTCCATAGGTGAAGAGTCATTCTCTACGGTTTTAATGCAGTCTCTTGCTTCTCATCGAACAAATGTTTTTTGGTAGTTCGATACCTATGATTCTTAGAGTGGAAGTGCCAATACTCATCAAACATGTCCTTTACTGAAAGACGAGATTTGATCTTAGGACCATAAACTGGACATGTAAACTTTCCCTTTGTCTAAATACCTATAGAAAGAGATGGATTATCTATGTTAATTATAATTATATATAAAAGGAATGGATTGATAAAAAACACGTGTGCATAATATATTAACTAATTCATAAAAATAAATGCAATTAAAGTGGAACTTATAATTACAAACCACAAAAATGGGTTAATCCTAGGGAATCATGTATTGTCCATACAAGCATTGCATAGAATTGAAATTGTGTTCTATTGTATTGGTCTAGATACATCATACATAGTGATTCCATTCCATAAATTTAGTAGTGTGTCAATAAGACGTTCGACATATACATTCATATCTTTAACTTGGTACTTACCTGATTGATTTGGACATATAAAATATATAATTATTACAACCATTTAGATATATAAACCATGAATAAGAGAAAATTGGAAAATATATATATGACATTATGCAACAAAATACAACAAATGAGATGTCACTATATTATTAAAAAGGTTGTAGACACATACCTGGAATAATCATCGACAACATTATGTGCTCCCTCTTTATTAAAAACCATGGAGGAATGTTATTGTTGATAACAAAAAATAGGCCACACCGGGTAAACATATCGCATCTCTTCAAATGATTTGACACCATCTGCTGCGAAATAAAAACTAAATTTATGATTTTCTTCTTTAAAGTGAGGCCATTTTTCTTCCATATCTCTAATGCAGAACCATCTGCAGGTATTCGAATAATGTCATCTTGACTTTTGTTCTGTACGTGGTAATCCATAATTTGAGTTATTGTTTTGCACTTGAACAACCGTTGAAAATGTGGAATAATGGAAATATAACAAAGAGCCTTGTGAGACACTTTTTTTATTACTTGAACTGTTTAATATCTACTTATATGAAATTCTAGGCATTCAGTTTTAAATTCATGTTGATTATAATATATGACATGGCGATCGAGGCATGCATGAATTGATTCATAGCGCAATCCAATTTCTTTCATGATGGAAGATAAATATTGATATGTGCGAGGTAAAATATTTGACGGCAGTAACAAAAATTCAGCTATCAAGCTACAACAGATAAAAATAAAAATCTAGTTAATATAATATAAAAACAATATTAATGAAACACATTTCATCTATATTAATTTGACTTATGAATTAACAGTAATTTTATTAGATGAGAAATGATAACCTTTAGAACGATCATATATATGTGATGGAATATATTACATACCTTAACATCTACATGACTGATGTGTTTGAAATACCATTCACAACCTTCAAATTCATGATCAACAATATAGGAGAGAGAATATTTGTTTGGAGCCCTCATAAAGGGGTTCATATGCCTTCTCAAGAAGAGGTGAATCATGAACACCATCAAAGTCATCATTTTCATGATCATCCATTATTACATTAAATGCATCATGTATCAATATATTTGTACCATCATGTTCAACTATGTTATCAATATGATCATTAACTTGTTCTCCATTATTCATACCTCCATTTTCCTCTGGTACTTGTTCTAATAGCACGTCCTTCGTACGATATGACATAGGATGTGTTTCCTTTATAATTACATGAAACCATTAATAAATATTAGTTAATATAATTTAAATTAAAATATACATACATTTACAAAAGAAAATAATATAAAAACATGTATAATGCAAAACTTACAAATGGACGATATTCATGTCCCCCCTCAGCATGTCCATGTTCCTACAATGTTTTATGGATGTTGTGATCTTTATTATTCTTGTTTTAAAGCCCCTACATTGACTACATGAAAAATAACATTTCCCATCACCCTTTATTTTCATCCCATCCCACAATCTAGCAAGCAATTGTCGATTTTGTTCGTCTCGATCAGGAATATTTCTATTTGACATTTTGTCATAAAGAGCTTGAATTAAGATTATAAATATTAAAAAATAAAGCTCCAAAATTAACTATTTTTAGTCATAAAAATAATTTAAATAGTTGTGTATTCTTTTACAGAAAATAGTCCATGCAAAGAATATAATTTCCACATCGCTTGTATAGAAAACATGTTGGAATGTTACCACAAATTATTGTTTTTTAAAATTTAAAATTCATAGGATATCCAAAATTATTATCATAGTTACATTTGAAATTGCATGGTTGTATATCTAACAATTCCATGTATCAATTAAAAAAAATTGATCAAAATCTGTAATTTTAAAGGTGAAATCCGATGACACAATCAATTTTGTTGGATTTCGTTAGATTTGCTCGTTGTATTTTGCATTCAAATTTTGTTGTGTGATATATTCTTTTTCCTCGTCAATATATGTTTTTTTTTCATAGTATTCCCTTATGATTGCATAGTAATTCTCTCTCATAATCATAGTCCCTCTCCCCTTATTCAACTGAAACCTCTTCCTACTCCTCAGATAGCCACACTCTTTCAATATTGCGTATTTATCCTTGGATAATCTTAGCTCATATCACATGCTTCCTATACCTTCTTCCAATCGATACCCACACCCTTTGCATACAATCTCTTCACTCAAGCATGTTAATTTTCATAATCACATTTTCAAATAAAAGCATCTTAATCCACAATTTTAGCGAATTCAGGTACCTACCTCACGATTTTTGGAAGGATTGTCATTCGACTTCACTTTATCACTTGACATTATCTACAAAAAATTCAGTAATGTGTCCTTCTAATATTCTATCAAACCAAAAGTTGATGGTCCTTGAGATCTTGTGGTAGATAAATTGGATTCACTGGAGTAAATCAGGTGTCCATCTCTCAAGATCAAGATCGCCTCCTTGGAATTCTGTCTTCTATAACGTTAACATCGATAACCAATCATTTAGATGAATAGGTAATTCACTGAAAAATGTTTCATGTATCTCAACACAAACATACCTTACTGACCATTGATCTAGAGCGAGTCACAAATTTCAATTTTGACCTTAAGAAAATGTATTTTTCCTTCAAATCTAACCATGCCTCAATCTCACACTTCGTTGGAGGAAAAAACATGTCCCCTTTTTGTTATTCCTAGTCCCTAGAACATAATCATTTGTTGTTCCAAAATAAAACTATCCCAGGTTCATACCGCAACATACGAACAAAGATCAAAGGTACTGGCCTGACATGATTTTAACCTTGTAGGAAACACCTGCATAATAGATGAGGTATCACCCGAGATACCTATTGGAGTAACAAGAACACTGACACAAGGGGATCCCCTTGTAGTGATAAAGGGGATCCTCATCAAAACAAACACTGACACAATAAGCTACAATAACTCATGAACTAGGACAATCAACTAGAAAAACATTTAAAATTAGCCATATTCTTGTCATTAAATTAACAAGTTTTGTGTTACGGGGAGTTAGGTGTAGGTGGGATTATCTTCAATCCTAGAGGAAATATAGTTTTGACTTATGCCTAGGGTCTTTGTTGTAAAACCAACAATGAATTGGAGTGGCTCATGCTTCCCCTTGGATTGGATCTGATTAAGAAAAATAAGATTACTAAATTTATAGTCACGGGAGATTCTAAACAAGTCATTCATAAAATAACCCAGGATACAATCAAGGAGCAGTCAAAACTAGAAGAATATATGAGCGAGTTAGGAAAACCTTTGTAAATATTTAAAACCGTATTTAATCACATCCTCATAAGCAATAATACTGAAGCACATAACTTAGTAAATCAAGGAGCTAAGTTAAAATTCTTACTATTAATTGTTAAGGGCCATTTCAAAACTTAGTTTATTTCCCCTAGGAATTCTTTCTGTGGCCCAAGGATGGGAATCCACACTCCTTGACCCTCCAACATCCAGAATCCTACATTTTATCTAACATTGAGCTATCCTCCATGAACAATTGGTGATGAATCCCATGTAATGAGATTAAATGCCAGGGTTGGAATCCTTACCCTTGGCCAACTGATTAGAGCCTCTCCACAAGCCATGGAAGGCGTCGATAGGAAGTCTCCTCCCACTCATCTCGCTTCCTATTTTTACTATGGCACAGCACATTTTCTTAGTATTCCTGCAGAGTTAATATAGCCATTACCTCTCGACTTCATCAGCATAGAATAAATGAAAAGGTTGTCCAGTACCCAAGAGGCACAACCTATTCTCTCAGCGCAGACGGGTTTATTTTCTTCTTAGGATGCAATGACATATAATGACTGGGATTTCTCCTTGAATGACCTTTAGGATTCCTTGTTGGACATTAAGTAAAATATACACTGGATTTATGATATTATGAACAGAAGGGTCACTAAAGGAAGCTCAACTGCATAAGAGGTGAAATGGATGATGAGGCAAAAGGGAAACCACGATTCCATAATTGAAGAGTATCATAGGGACTTACATGAGCTCATGGAGACTGTTGATAACAGTAAGCAATATTTGCAAAAGTTGGTTAGTATGAACCAGTGAAGTCATTTCCAAGACTCTCCTGCAAGAGACCACGCAATGGAAGAGACATTAGTAGCTCAGCCAGTCAAAGTTGCAGGTGAAAAGAGTGGCACAAGTAGCAAAAGTATGAATGGTTTTTATGTTTTACTGTATTTCTCTATTAGGAATTTTCATTCGTATATACCCTATGAAGGGTGATAGCTATTTTTGTTGGCACAGAAGCAAGTTTTTGTTCATTATATCTAGCATAAACAGTCTGGGTTTTGTTGGGATAAATAGGTTTAACTGCAGGCTTTGGCATTTTTGTATACATGGCTATGAAGGTCCTTTTTATATAAATATAATACTTTCCTAGTTTTTGTTAAAAAAAATTAACAAGTGTTTTGTTGATTCATAGATTTATCCATAAATATTCAATTAGTAATTTCAACATAATAGTAAAACATCACATAAGTAAATCGTTTACATTCAACACAGAGATTTTAGCGTGGAAACCCAATCGAGAGAAAACCAAAAAGGTTCTCAATTATTAAAAGAGTTTCTTCTTGAACATTTCTAGTCTACGCACGCATCATGCAAACATTCCCCCAAACCCTATTACATCATATATGCACACACATCCTAGAGATCAACCAGATACATGCAACTCTTCAACAAAAATAAACACATTATTCGACATATACAACAATATTTTTTCTCACGGACCTTGCTCACTATGGTTAACCCCAAAAACCCTAATCCCTTACAAATATATAGGATCTACTAGGGTTGATTTACATCATATGCAAACTACGTAGTAAGTAAATAAAAAGATTAACTAACTAACCAACGTTTCGGTTGGACTTTGTCAAAATGGTTATTTTCTTTAATCTTTGACCAAAAGTCTAGAACCAACTACTTTTTTAATCATTCCTTCATTGGCCACTCTGTTCACACTTTGACCAAAATTCAATATGGGAGTTTTGAGGTATAAAATGGACCTCATAAGGGAAATAATTAAATAAGAGTTATAATAATTAAATAAAATTTCTAAAATTTGAGGAGAAAAAAAAACTACTTTTTCTTATTGTATTTTTGACATATCTCCTTATCAGTTCACCCAAATTTTAGGTTCAGGGACTCGTTGGATGCGAAATTTATTTCCGCATGCAACCCATACCCACAATGCATACTTCTTAGGTATCTATATCACCCAAAAATGAAAATTTCAATTAAAAAGGTATTTTAAAATTACCTTTTTTATTGAAATTTTCATTTTTGGGTGTCGTGGGTATCTTAGAAAAATGCAATGTGGGTATGGGTTGGATGCGGAATTAAGTTTTGCATCCAATGAGTCCCCAAAATCTAAATTTGGGTGAATTGATAAGGAGATATGTCAAAAATACGATAAGAAAAAGTAGTTTTTCTTTTTTCCTCCATTCTTTTTCACAAATTTTAACCCCATGGTTGACATCATCATCTTGAATCCTACTGGTTCTTATAAAGTGAATTTTAGTGGTACAACTTTCCTTAATAGGGCCATTTTAGACCTCAAAATTTCTCTACTGCAAATTTTTTACCAAAATTAGCCAAAACTACCCAAGGCCAAGACGTAGGAATGTGTGTCTATGAAAGAGAGAGAGGGAGTGGAGGGGGTGTTAGTGGTAGGGGTGAACTATGGATGTGTGTGTGTGTGTGTGTGTGTGTGTGTGTGTGAGAGAGA
>LPNX010258328.1:85342-98874 GCA_001517045.1 Pseudotsuga menziesii
TGGATGTGTGTGTGTGATGCAGGAGCATAGGAGCAACCAAGGACTAGAATAATTATTAAAGAAATACAAAAATGCTTACAAGCAATAGAATTGGGTCTATTTGTTGTCAATTGAATTTCGTAATAAGCTAGAATTCAATAAAGGATATCGAATCCTTATCAAATTGTAAAAGTCTAAGTTTGTTGAGATACTTAGGGAGGATATTGTGTAAAGAGAGATCCCAAACTTTTATAGTGGATCTAATTCCACTGTCTTATATATTATAAATAAATTAAGTGATAGGGTATCGAAGGAGGAAGTGGAGAGAGTAGTATTGGGGAGATTAGAAAGTTAATTTTATAGAGTAATTGAAGAAATTCTTTGTAATCCTAGTGCAGATATCGAATACAAGGAATTAGAATATATTCATGGCTCTAAAAATATCATGACTGTGTGAATGTGGTGACTAAATTTCCAGTATATCTCCTAGGTTGTTACAGTCTGTGAAATCGATTTTGAATTGTCACAAGTTTCATTCCTTCTCTAATTCACCGGTTGAAGATATGATCAATTGTTTAAAATGATTTGACTCTTGATCAAATCGATCAATGTAATGATCAGCTTCAAGAATAATACTGTAGCAAGTTCCTAATACTCATTTGACAATGCTACCCGAGGTTTGGTGAATTTGGAAGAACTGGACGCAGTGGAAGCATGACATAATCACGATTTTAGAGTGATAGCTGCAAAGATGACCATAAATATGCAATCATATATTTGCAGATGGTGAGATCGCATGCCAAGTATTGGTACTCATAGAGAAGCACAGATAAAAAATCCTTGAACTGGGCACGAAAGTTAGCTAGAAGTCATTTTCATGAGAATACATAAATAGGGCAGAGTCACGATTTTATGTGACAGGTAAGTACTCTCGGGTTTTCATTTTCTTGCAATATAGATATTGAAAATCCTTAAGGTTGAATGAATGTCAAATGAAACTGATATTGATTTAAATATTGATCTTGAGAAGGTAATAGGAGGAATTGACAGACTAAATTTAACACTCGATACCCTACCGTATAAGTCTATGCCTATCCCTACACCATTTGTGGTATAAGAGTAGAAAATTATCACTAATCATAATCTCAGAACTAGGAGAAATCGATATAATATGGATTTTAGAATGCGTGGAGGCCGTGGTGGTCACAAAGGAAGAAGCATAGCCAATGCCTAAGCATTAGAATTCACAGAAAGAGTAACAAGAAGGTCAGAAGCCGTAGAGTTGAGAACTCAAGGGAACAATCTAAAGGGTCTTGTTAGTGAACCTGAGATTGAATCCCCAGATGAGGAAGAAGTTGTTATATTGATTCCTAAGATGAGGTTCTTGAAAATTGTGTTTGAATCTTCTTCAAAACCTAGGCCCGAAGTTCTTGTTTATAAAGGAAATCTTAATTCAGAAGAATTAATTGACTAGATTAATGAGATGGAAAAGTTCTTTGACTATGAAGAAATGGCAGAAGAGAGAAAGGTCAAATTTTTTGTCACAAAGTTGAAGGGACATGCACCACTTTAGTGGGATGGAGTGTAGATAGAGAGGAGAAGGTTGGGTAAATAGCCAATTAGAAATTGGACTAGATTAGTAGTGAAATTGAGGGTAAAATTTCTACCAAGTGACTATCAACCTTCATTGAAAAAAATAGTTACAGAATCTCAGATAGAGATTGCTAACAGTCAAAGAGTACACAGAGGAGTTCTATAAAATCATCATTAGGGATGCAAAGATTCAAGATACGCAAGAAAACTTGGCTAGGTATATAAATGGCCTCAGGATTGAGATTCAGGATGAATTGAGTATGATGTCTCCAAAGAAAGCTGAAGAAGCTTATCAGATGGCACTGAAAGCTGAAGGGAAACTTCTAAGGAATCAATCTTCCAAAGGTAAGGGGAAATCTCAAAGGAAAGTGAGGTGAAGGTGGTAGAGGAGGATCTACTGCACCTAAAAATGGAGCTAGTAACAACTCTAAAGAGAAGGAACCTACATATGGTAATGCTAGAGGTAGAGGAGGTTGGTCTAGAGGACAAGGAGGTCGAGGTAGAGGAAAATAAATTTGATGCTCCAAATGTAATGGAGTAGGACATTAATCCTATGACTGTCCAGAAAATGGTGGTACTAATTAGAGAAATATTGTTGTTTCTCCAGTTGAAGCTGAACAACATCAGATTCCAAAAGCAGAAAACATACCATGGTTAAGAGAATTACTGTTGATGAACAACGTTTTCTAAAACCAGAGAAGGAAGCTAATGAACCAACCTAAAGAAAAAATTTGTTCAAAACACTATGTAAAGTTCAATGGAAAGTTTGCGGGCTTATCATAGATAGTTGTAGCATGGATAATCTAGTATCCACTGAGGTAGTGGAAAAATTGAAGCTAAAAAGGATAATACATCCTACACCTTATAAAGTGTCTTGGCTTCAAAAGGAACACCAATTTCTATTTAATGAGCAATGTGAGTTGGAGATGCACTTGGGAAAATACACAAATAAAGTTGTGTGTGATGTGATGCCTATGGATGTGTGTCATATATTGTTAGGTATACCTTGGAAATATGACAGAGGAGCCATACATGATGGTAAGAGAAGCACCTACAAGTTTCATAAAGATGGAATTAATCATACATTAGTTCCAATGAAATATGAAGGAACCTCAACAAGTCATGGTCCAAAGGCATTATTGTTGAGTGGAAAAGAGTGTCTGTAGAAAATTGACAAAGGAACATTGAACTTTACAGTAATTTGCAAACCAAAGGTAATTCTTACAAACACAATGATTTCTGATTTTCCTTAAGAAATTCAATACATGCTGAATGATTATAGAGATATCATTGTAGATACTTTTCTTGATGACTTACCTCTAGCTGGAAGCATTAGCCATCATATAGACTTGATTCTAGGATCAAGTTTACCAAACAAAGCAGCTTACAGGATGAATCCTACAGAAAATGAAGAGATCAGAAACCAAGTGCGAGAATTGGTAGATAAGGGTTTGATTAGAGAAAGTTTAAGTCCTTGTGTAGTACCAACAGTCTTGAGTCCAAATAAGGATGGCAAGTGGAGAATGTGTCCTGAATCAAGAGCTATAAACAAGATAACAATCAAGTACAGATTTCCTTTTCCTAGAATTGAAGATTTGATGGATTGTTTAAGTGGAGCCAAGTATTTCACTAAGTTAGATTTGAAAAGTGGCTACCATCAAATAAGAATTAGGGAAGGAGATGAATGGAATACTTCTTTCAAGAGTAACGATGGACTATATGAATGCTTGATAATTCCTTTTGGCTTATCGAATGCTCCCAGTAATTTTATGAGACTGGTGAATGAAGTACTGAAAGAATTTATAGGGAAATTTGTAATAGTATATCTAGATGATATATTAATTTACAGTCAGCCCAAAGAACAACACTTAAGGAATTTGAAATTTGTCTTACAGAAGTTACATCAGGAGAAATTGATACTGAATATGAAGAAGTGTACTTTCATGAAGAAAGAGTTAGTATACTTAGGATTTGTTTTCTCTGATGAGGGATTAAAAATGGATCGAAGGTTAAAGCGATCAAAGAATGGTCTACACCAAGGAATGTATTTGAGGTAAGAAGTTTTCATGTCCTTGCTAGTTTTTATAGGAAGTTCAGAAGGAACTTTAGCAAGATAAATGCTCCTATTATTGATACTATCAAGAAGGATAGACAACCTTTTAGGTGGACTGTTGAAGCTAAAAGAAATTTCCAACTGTTGAAGAAAAAGGTCACAGAGAAACCAGTTTTGGTTTTACCTAATTTTAACAAGCCATTTCAAGTAAAATGCAATCCCAGTGGAAAAGCTGTAGGTGCTATATTGAGTCAATATGACAGACATGTGGCATATTTTAGTGAGAAATTGAATGACACTAAAATAAAATATTCCTCTTATGATAAGGAATTCTATGCAATTGTTCAAGCATTGAAGAAGTGGAGACATTACTTGATGGCTAAATAGTTTGTACTGTATTCTGACAATCATGCATTGCAGTTTATAATGCAGCTCAAAAAGCAAAATGGGTAGAGTATCTTCAAAGTTTTACTTTTGTATTGAAGCATATTAGTGGCCAATCTAACAAAGTAGCATATGCTTTGAGTAGGAAAAATATGTTCATACAATAAAGTCAAATTCAAGTCTTATGCTTTGATTTTATTAAAGAATTGTATAAAGAGGATGTAAATTTTAGAGAAGCCTTTGAAGCATGTCAGAATCCTGTTTTGATGGAAAGCGGTAACTGGATGGAATATTCTTTACAAGCCCGATTATTGTTCAAAAAACACCAGTTGTGTATACCAAGTTGTTCCATGAGAGACAATTTGATCAAGAAGAAGCACAATGGAGGACTTTCTCAACATTTTGGAGAACACAAGACTTTTGAACAATTGACTCATTTCTATTTATGGCCAAGGATGAGGTCTGAAGTAGAGAAGTATGTAAATAATTGTAAAAATTGTCAGTCTGCAAAGTGAAAGACTTAAAACATAGGACTGTACAAACAATTTCCTATTCCAAATAGACCTTGGGATATGATAAGTATGGATTTTGTTTTTTGTTTGCCAAAGATTCAAAAGAGAAATGATTCAATATTTGCAATAGTTGATAGATTTTCAAAGATGTCCCATTTCATTCCTTGTTTTAAAACTAGTGATGCTACACATGTTGCTAACTTGTTTTTTAAGGAGATTGTATGCTTGCATGGGCTACCCAAAAGTATTGTTTCAGATTGAGACACCATATTTCTTGGACATTTCTGGATAACACTGTGGAAGAAGCTTGGTACTAAACTTAGTTTATATTCTACATATCATCCACAGAGAGACTGACAAACTAAAGTTTTCAATGGATTAGGTAATATTATGAGGATCCTTGTAGGAGAACAACCTAAGCAATGGGATCATGTATTGGCACAAGCATAGTTTGCCTATAATGATTCTCCTAACAGAAGTACATGTCAAAGTTCACTTCATATCATTTATGGAATGCATCCTAGAGGAGTATGTGAGCTATGAGATTTGGGTGAAACAAAGTTTAGAAGTACAAAGGGAGAAGACTTTGCCACATAAATACAAGTGATTCATGAACAAATGAAACATAATTTACAAGATAACAACATCAAATACAAGAAAAGAGTAGATTTGAAGAAGAGAGAAGTTAATTTTGAAGTTGGAGACTTAGTGTTGGCACACCTAAGGAGAGAAATATTTCCAAAGAGGGAGTACAGTAAGATAAAGCTGAAGAAGGTAGGACTTTGCAAGATACTAAGAAAGTTCTATGCAAATGCCTATGAGATTGAATTACCCCCTAGTGTTGGAATATCTCCAATATTCAATGTTTGCTATTTATACAAGTATCGAGGAGAGGGTACATATGCTAAAAAGAAAGATGCTAAAGGAAATGAAGTTGAATAGGTAAAAAAATTACCTATTAAAGAAAAATCCAGAAAGGATATTGGCTAGGAAGGTGTACAAAAACACCAGAGGGTAAGAGTATTTCTAGTATTTGGTCAAGTGGAAGGATCATCAAATTGAAGATGCCACTTGAGTGACTGAAGCAATGTTGCAGAAGATGAATAGTTTAGTGGAGGAGCTCATGGACAGGACCCCATGAATATTTTGGCCTTGGGAGTCTAATGCAGGAGAATAGGAGCAACCAAGGACTAGAAGAATTATTAAAGAAATAATTTTTTTTTTACAAGCAATAGAGTTAGGTCTATTTGCTGTCAATTGAATTTCGTAATAAGCTAGAATTTAGTAAAGGATATCAAACCCATATGCAATTGTAAAAGTATAAGTTTGTTGAGATACTTAGGGAGGATATTGTGTAAAGAGAGATCCCAACCTTGTATAATGGATTTGATTTCACTGTCTTATATATGATAAATAAATTATGTGATAGGGGATTGAAGGATGAAGTCGAGAGAGTAGTATTGGGGATATTAGAAAGTTAATTTTAGAGAGGAATTGAAGAAATTGTTCATAATCATAGTGCAGATATTGAATACAAGGAATTCAAATTTATTCATGGCTCTAAAAATATCATGACTGTGTGAATGTTGTGACTGACTTTCCATTATATATCCTAGGTTGTTAAAGTTTGTGAAATCAATTTGGAATTGTCACATATTTCATTCCTTCTCTAATTCACGAGTTGAAGAGATAATCAATTGTTTAAAAGGATTTGATTCTTGATCGAGTGGATCAATGTAATGATCAACTTCGTGTTAGATTTTTAACATTTAAGCTACCATTATATTAGGATCTTTAACTAAGAGAATAACAAGCATAGAAATCAAACACAAGAGACAATGAACAGAGTGTTTTTCCTCAGGGAAACCATAAATGGAGAAAATCCCACAACTTCCTCAGAGATAGAATCAACACCAAAAGTAAAACCCCAAAGCAATAAGATGATCTCCTGATAGCAGTAGCCTCTTTCTTTCTAGCCCCAATAACTTCTTCTCCCTCATCTATGCACTACAACTGAGTGTGAGTGAGTGTGTGATAAATAGAGAGTCTCACTCTCTATTTATACTAGTTCCCAAATTGACAATAACTCACTAGGGCTGACTTCACTAAGAGAGTCTAATAACCCTAGGGCCCCACAACTACAAGGAATTTAACCCTTGATCAATAGGAGGGTTACCAACAATGACTTGACATGACTTGTTTACATTATCGAAACTCCTGATCGAAACATAGGGGCATGACATGACTCAATTACATTACAAACACTTCCCAGAATAAATATCAGGGTACAATACATAAGATATACAAGTGAATACATTTCAAAGTTACAATTACATCAACACTCTCTCTTAACTAGGAAGGTATTCTCTCGACACAATTTAGCAACACAATTCATCTTCTCTGTATCATCTGGATCATCATCGAGTCCTCGTAATATTCAAGTCATTTTCATCTAGATCTGGATCATCCCTCGATTTGGATCATCATCACTGGATTTGGATCATCACTGGATCTGGATCATCATCACTGGATCTGGATCATCACTCGATTTGGATCATCTCCGGTTCTGGAACATCTTTGCTGGATCATCATCATAGGTGCTATCTCTTGATTCTTCTCATCATAGGAAGATCTATAGATCCAGCCCTTTTTCATGCTAGTTGTAGACTTAGTCTCCATGTAGGTATTTTCCAACACTTATATCTAACCCTAAGTCAAAATGGCCTTCCCAACACTTATATCTGATCATGTAGGAACCAATCCTACAATCACATCAGAAAGGAACGCCCAACACTCACATCTGACCATGTGGTAACACATCCCACAACCCTGTTAGAAAGACCCAGCACTCACATTTGAAAATGAGAGGAACCAATCCAGTCATCTACGTCAGAAAGGCCCAGCACTTACATTTGACCATGCAAGGAACCAATCCTACCTACATGTCGGAAAATATCTTCACTTACATATTATCATGTAGGAACCAATCCTACAATCACCTCAGAATGGATCTACACTTACATCTGATCATGTAGGAACCAATCCTACAATCGCCTCAGAATGGCTCTACACTTACATCTGATCATGTAGGAACCAATCCTATAGTCACATTAGAATGGCTTTGCACTTACATATGATCATGTAGGAACCAATCCTACAATCACATCATAATGGCCCTAAGTCCCAGACTGAGTGTTCCTAGTAACTGACTAGGTGCCTCCTTTCCAAGAATGGCATTCGAAACTTATATATGATCATGTAGGAACCAATCATACAATCACATCAAAATGGCTCAGCACTCATATATGACATGTGAGGAACCAATCCTCTCATCATGATAGAATGGATTAGCCCTTACATCTGACTATGGAAGGAACCAATCCTCTCACCATGTCAGAATGGATCACAGACTCATCACTTCCCTTTGGAGGGAACCTCAATCTGGAGAACACCAAGCTTCTCCCTGAAGTACTCAAACTTCACTCTGGCCAATGGCTTTGTCAACACATTAGCTATCTCTTCATTCGTCGCAACATACTGGAGCTTCAGTGTTTCCTTCTGCACCATATCCCTAATATAGTGATAATTGATATCGACATGCTTCGACTTGTCATGGAACACCAGGTTTTTTGACAACTTCACACAACTTTGGTTGTCACAATATATACAAGTAGCATCCAAGTGGAGATCAAATAAATCAGACAGTAGCTTCCTCAGCCATACTGCCTCACAACTAGCTGAACAAGTTGCAACATACTCTACTTCAGCTATACTCAGTGCCACATATGATTGCTTCCTGCTAAACCAAGAGATCACACCTGATCCCATACAAAGCAACAACCTGAAGTGCTCTTCCTATTTATGGAACTGCCTACCCAATTGGAATCAACATAACCCTCCAAGCTAATCTTCTGATTTGCCTCATACTTGAGCCCATAATCAACTATACCCGTTAGGTACCTAAGAATATGCTTTGCAGAAATCAAGTGAACATATCTCAGATCTGTCAATAATTGGCTCAAGGTGTTCACAACAAAGCAAATATCTGGTCTCTTGTTCATCAGGTACATCAAGGACCTAATCATCTGACGATACGCCATAGTATCAACCACTTCTGATGAAGCATAACTCAATAGCCTTAGGTTCGATGCCATAGGTTTGGTCATGGCCTTGCTATCCATCATCCCAAACCTCTTCAGGATCTCTATTGCATACTTCCCTTGTACAAGGGAGATTCCATCTACATTCTGCCACACCTCCATGCCTAGAAAATAGTGCATCATACCCAATTTCTTAATTTTGAACTCGGCAGCAAGTTTCCTCTTCGTATCAGCAATCAACCCATCCATACATGTTACAAACAGATCATCTACATATAGTAGGAGTATCACTGGGTTATCATATTCAACCTTGTAGTAAAGGTTGGAATCTACTTTACTTTTGGTAAATCCCAAACTGGATAGAAATCCATCAATTCTGCCATACCATGTCCTGGGTGCCTGTTTCAAACCGTACCGGGATTTATTCAATCTACACACATGATACTCCCTGTCATGTGTCTCAAAACCAAGTGGATTCTCTACATATACTTCCTCTTCCACTACACCATTCAATAAAGTAGTCTTGACATCCATTTGGTGTATCTTCCATTTCATCACTGCAGCCAGAGCAAGTGCTTATTTGATGGAAGTGAATCTGGCTACATGTGCAAAGGTTTCTTCATAATCTATTCCTTCTTTCTATGAGAAGCCATGAGCCATGAATCTTGCTTTATATTTTTCTATGCTACTATCTACAACATGCTTGATCTTGTAGATCCATTTGGAAGTTACAATAGACTTCCCTTCTGGTCTTGGGACAACATCCCAAACATCATTCTTCATGATCGATTGATACTCTTTGATATTAACATCCTTCCATTCTTTTCTTTCTGTTTCTTCTTCATAGTTGGAAGGTTCTTTATCGATGAAGTCACATAATAAAGCTACATACCCGGAGCAGGACCTGGTCCTCTTTCTTTCTGTGTGATTCTCTTCTAGAGCCCCATATCTTTCGGCACCTTGGAGAGCTTCTCATAGCCAAGCTGGTTTCCTCTTATGAGGATTCTTCTCCTGAGGTGGATCTACATGTTCTTGTATTTCTCGGTCTTCTTCTTGAATTTCTTCATTCATGGTTATGTCATGAATTATGGGTGCGTCTGTTTGTTCAAGATCTTTAGCAGGTATCTTTCTGGATTTGTTGTAAGCTTAGTCTTCACCAAATGTTACGTCCCTACTGATGTCAATATTATTGAATCCTGGGAAGTATATTCTGTAAGCCTTCAAGCTTTCAGAGTATCCCACAAATATACCCTTCTTTCCTGAAGGATATAAGTTTGTCTTCTTTTATTTTGGAATGTGTATGTACACTAGACAGCTGAATATTCTGAGATGGCTGACTTCTGGTTTCTTTCCGGAAAATACTTCTTCGGGTGTTTTGTTATCGAGTACTCTATGTGGAGTACGGTTCTGTACATACAACATTGTTTTGGCATCTTCTACCCACAGATGCATGGGAAGATCTTGATCATGAAGCATTGCTATTGCAGCTTCCATGATAGTTCTATTCTTCCTTTCTGCAACCCCATTCTATTGTGGATTATATGGAGTGGATAACTCCATCTTAATCCCTAAATATTTGCATAACTCTTTGAATTCATTTGATGTTAATTCTCCACCATTATTTGATCCAAAGGTCTTGATCTTCTTTTCAGTGTGGTTCTCGATCAAGGCTTTGAATTCCTTGAATTTGCTGAATACTTCATATTTGTTCTTCATAAAGTATATCCATGTCTTCCTAGAAAAATCATCAATAAAAGAAACATAGTATACATACCTGCTTAAAGAACTGGATGACATGGGACCGCATACATTGGAGTGAATGATTTTCAATATTCCTTTTGCTTTGCTTTCGCTACTTGGTAATGTCTTCTTTGTGTTCTTTCCTTTCACACATCCTTTGCAAACTCCTTCATGTTTTTCCTAAATTTCTAGAATACCTTCAACAGCCTTTTTTGCAAGTGGTAGTGCTCTGTAATGCACATGTGCAAGCCTTCTATGCCAAAGTTCATTTGGATCTACTATGTCATGGACCAAAGCTTGTTCTAGATGGCCCTTCAATTTGTATAATCCTCCTTCTTGTTCTCCAATTACTATTGCATCGTCAATAGTCTTTCCTCTTGGCCACATGAGGACTTGGCCATCTACAAATACAACCCTTGTGCCTTTTGCATCTAGAGCCGATATGGAGAGAAGATTCTTCTTTAGTCCTAGTACAAACAAGACATCCTTCATTTTCATAGAATTTCCAGAGTCTAGCTTATAGGAAGATTCACCACTACCTTTTATGGGATATTGGTAGTCATCCCCAAGTTTCACCTTCTGGGGTGAATTATGTTTGGATAGTTTCTCAAAGGATTCCTTGAATCCTGTCATGTGTTTGGAAGCCCCACTATCAATAAGCCAATCTTTTCTTCCATGTGTGACAGTTCCCGTGAGAGTGGAGATCAGAACATATTCTTCATCACTTTCTTGTTTTACTCTCTTTCTGGGAGGATCATCATCCTCATCAATGTGAGCATGATGTATTATTTTGGAGTTCTTCTTCTTCTTAGATCCACTCTTATTCATGGGACAATTTCTAGTAAAGTGTCCTCTTTCATCACATGTATAGCATCTGAGTTTGGATAGATCCTTCTTCACAATTTTTTTTTTTTGATGAGAATGCTTACCTTGATGATGATGATTTTCCCTTCTTCCTTTCTTGGAGTGTACTGTGAGAGCTTGATCTTCATTTCCAATATTTTCTTCTTAAGATACTATTAGATATTCTTCTTGTGATCATTCTTCCCATAGTCTGCTGAACTTGATTAGATTCTTTCTAGCACAGATTCCTTGGATGAAAGAATCCCATGACCTAGGGAGACCATTCAAGGTTGTCATCACAATTTATACATTCTCCGCTTCTTCATCTACTGCTTCAAGTTGCTCTTTGATTTGGTAGATCCTTATAAAGTATGACTGTATGGTCTCCTCATTCTGGATCTTTACATTCTTCAACCGGTTCCTCAAAGTCATCTTCCGGTTTATGTTCTTCCCTTCAAATAGTTTGGTTAGGGAATCAAACATATATTTAGGTGTCTTGAGGGAGGACACCTGTGGTATGAGGTGATCCTTGATTGAATCAGCAATAATCCTCTTAGCCATAACCAACTTCTTCTTATGTAAGGCCTTAGCCTCATCTTCCTCTGGAATTGGAACCTCCTCATTGATGTAGGAGTCCAACTCATTTTCTTTTAGGACCAGGGAGATCCTATACTTCCAGGATCGAAATTTATTAGCTCCCTCAAGCTTTTCATCAATCTTGGTATGATGAGACATCTTAACTAAGAACCTCAAATGGAAATACAAAAGATTTAGATCTTACCAGGTTAATATGTTGGATCTGGATTTGGAGCTAAATTTCTGCAGTGTTGGTTCAGGAGCAGATTAGGGTTTGAATTTCCTGGAGTTTTGTCCAACCAAGTGCTTTGATCTTGATCTCTAAACTTCTATTTTGAGGAGGATATCAATCTAGGCCTAGGCTCACTAAAAAATTCCACTTCTGTGGAAATCCCTAATTTATGGCAGTAGTGTCGGGTCAAAAGCTAAAAATGCTCAGAATTAGATTCTGCTTCAACAAAAAGATGTGCCCTAGGGAGGAGAGTCATCCCAACCTTCATTTGCTGAAAATACGTGGAGAGAGATCCAAAAAGTAGGAAGCCCTAGTTCCTGTAGCTACACAGTGTCTTCTTCTCAGGTTAGCTCTGATACCATGTTATATTTTTAACATTTAAGCTAACATTATATTAGCACATTTAATTGAGAGAATAACAAGCACAACAATCAAACACAAGAGACAATGAACACAATTTTTTTCCTTGGGGAAACCATAAATGGAGAAAACCCCACAGCTTCCTTAGAGATAGAAACAACACCAAAAGTAAAACCCCAAACCAGTAAGATGATCTCTTGATAGTAGTATCCTCTTTCTTTCTATCCCTAACAAATTCTTCTCCCTGAGCTATGTGCTAAAAATGAGTGTTGGTGAGTGTGTGATAAATAGAAAGGCTCACTCTCTATTTATACTAATTCCTGACTTGACAATAACTCACTAGGGCCAACTTCACTAGGACAGTCTAATAACCCTAGGGCCCCCAACTGTGGGGACTTTAACCCTTGATTAATAGGAGGGTTACCCAAAATGACTTGACATGACTTGTTTACATTATAGAAACTCCCGATCGGAACATCGAGGCATGACATGACTCTATTACCTTACAAATGCTTCCCAAAATAAATGTAGGGGTACAATACATAAGATATACAAGTGAATACATTCTGAAGTTACAATTACATCAACACTTCGAGAAGAATCATGTAGCGAGTTCCTAATACTCGTTTGACAATGCTACCCAATTTTGGTGAAGTTGGAAGCACTGGACATAGTGGAAGCATGATAGAATCATGATTTTACAGTGATAGCTGTGAAGATAACCATAAATATATAATCACAGATCTATGAAATGTGAGATCGCATGCCAAGTATTGGTACTCATAGAGAAGCACAGATAAAAAATCCTTGAACTGGGTACAACAGTTAGCTAGAAGTCATTTGCATGAGAATACAACAACAGAGTAGAGTCATGATTTTATGTGAAATTTAAGTACTCTCAGGTTTTCATTTTCTTGCAATATAGATATTGAAATTCCTTAAGGCTGAATGAATGTCAAATGAAACTAAGATTGATTTAAATCTTGAGCTTGAGAAGGTAATAGGAGGAATTGAAAGACTAAATTTAATAATCGATACCCTACCTCTAAGTCTGCGCCTACCCCTACACCAGTGTGAGTGTGTGTGCGTGCATGCGTGTGTGCGTGCGTGTATGTGTGTGTGTGTGTGTGTGTGTGTGTGTGTGTGTGTGTGTGTGTGTG
>LPNX010258328.1:100029-164786 GCA_001517045.1 Pseudotsuga menziesii
GAGGGTTAGTATGATCTAGGGGGAAGATGGAGGAGAGAGAGAGAGAGAGAGAGAGAGTTGAGGGGGGGTCTTAATGGTAGGAGGATAGATAGAGATGTGTGTGTGTGTGAGATCGGGAGAGAGAGAGAGAGAGGATGGGGGTGTTAGTGGTAATTATTTTAAAATCACATTTATTAATTTGCACTTAATAATAATAATAATAATAATAATAATAATACACATTATTTTCATTGTATTTTAATTTGTTTTCTCTCATTTATGTTGTTTTGTATTTTTGTGCCTAGTTATCCTATCCTTCAAAGAATACATTGCACTGTCATTTTCCATTGAATTATGTGCCTAAATAAAAACAAATTACCACATTTATTTCCCTCAACCTAACTCGCTTTACGTCTCCCTAGATCAAAGGTTCTCATGCTCCTCTGTTAAAACTCACATAAATTTTGGACTAAGATATTGATGATGAGCAAGTATGATCGACCAAAGGGAGTGGTGGGAATGGTTCCTAAAAAGCCCCCAAAAAAGAATTAAACCCGATTAAATGAATTTGATAAATAATATTCCCATGAATCTATCATGTTAGTTTCTATAATATCCCAAATTTTGGACCTAACACTTATAGGCATGAGCCTATTGATTATGATGTTATCTTGATGTTTTATATTGATATATTGGGTCGAAGACCCCACTTCCTATGAACATGATGATTTTTTTATATATATTGGGCATAATTCAATTGTTGCTTATATATATATGTTCTTGTTTGTGTTGTTCGGGGACCCTTAAGCACATAATTGATGAGATGTTTTGTGTTGAGCGAGGAGATCTGGAACACATGAGTAATTAATGTTGTGTTGAGTGAGAAGCTTTGGAGCACATGAGTATTTATATTTGTGTTGAGCATGAAGCTATGGAACACATGAAAAGATAAGTTGGAAGTGTTGGGAATAAGCCCTAGACCATTCCATGTTGATGTTGAGCATAAGCTTTGGAACATCAGATCCTTGTCCATTGTATCCCTAGGTGTATTGTACAAGTACATCCTAGCATTAGTGTTGAGTGAACAGTTCTGGAAATTGCACTAAGTTTGTAACTCCCTATTTTTAGCGTTGAGTACAGGCTATGGAAAGCGCTAGGAGTTACTTAAAAGAATTAATGATTCCCAAGTGAAAATGACTCAAGATTTTTTTTTATCTCATCAGACTTATTTATAAGTGATTAAATGAAATTTTCAATTTCTGTATTCTCATCAAGTACTAAAGAAATACCATGTTATACGAGGGAATCCAACATGCAAGGATGTTTAGAGTTTCCTAGACTAGTAAACCTAACCATCTACCCAATGACCTTAGTGAAGAAGTGTCATAATTCTAGGGATCATAGTATATGATGCCCAAAGATAAATGTTAACAAATGTTATAATATTATGTATTTTATACATGGTATGTACAAAGAATAAATATAGGAATAATATTAATAATGTAAGAAAGAAGGAAAAGCTCCATCCATTATTATTTATTACTAAAAGATAATAAATAGTATAAAACCTACAAAATTCTAATTAGGAATTAGTTAAAAGTTATTAAGTTAAAGTATTAAAAATACCCAAATTAAATAAAAATGGTTAAAACAAGAAATCAAGGATTCTTGATTTAATTGCCCCTTTGAATGAAAATCCTGTCTATAAAGTTTCAAGCCAAGGAAAGGCTTAGGAACTTGATATATTTTTTTTTGGAGTCATTATTATGTCTACTAATTTCTCTAGAGAGAGTTCTTGGAGAACATTTCCCTAAGCGGAAGAAGGAGAACTGATCCAGACCTAATATACAAAACTAGGATAGCCTCACTTTAGGAGCTCTAAGCTACTTTCATGTTGGCACCAGATTAGGGGAATCCAAGTTTAAAACCAGGAACAATTTCAGGTCATGGTTTGTTGGAACGTGGTAGTTCCAAAATGATTGAGTCATCTAATACATAGGTCATATCTGCCTATGAATTGTTAATGATGTTCATTTGAGAGTGTAGGTTCTATCCATTAAAGCAAATTCAAGTTCTAGGTATGAGGTTCTTGACAACCCATTTCATTTCCTATATTAAACTATTGGCTAGATTATGCCAGGGTTTACATTATATGTTCTAACCCTAGATCTCTTTGTGTTCCCTATTTAAAGTTTAAACCCTAGGTTGTAATTTATTTCCTATGCTAGATTTATCCAAGGTTTTGTTCCTTTAGCTTACCTCTGTAAGAATTATTTTGTTCCTTTAGCTTACCTCTATAATTTAATTCTTGTTTTCAAGATTATTAAGGGTTTGATATTTTAAGTTTTACTTTTGTATTTTCTCCTACTGCTTTAATATTTTTTTTCTTACAAGCTAAGAATTATACCATATTACATCCCTAGATGTTTATTTACTTGTTTACTCTACTAACAGATTCCAGATTGTCAATACAGTCATGTTTAAATAAAATACTAGTTTATATCTAAGCTTAAAGTAAAACCTAGATTTAAATTACCATTAACTAAGTATAATAACAAGAAACTAATAAGTATACTATTTATATAAATATAGTTCCAGGTATAAATTAGAAATATAATTCTAATTATCAACATTGTTTTTCCATCCAAGAATAAATTATAAACATAAAATACTAGAACTAAGATAAGAACCATCGAAGACCTTTCAAGGTCTATATAAATAAACATTATCATAAACCATTTAACAGACCAAGAAATCGAGACCCTACAAATCATCCACTATTTATACAATCTATACTAGTTCCTTCTATGAACCATAAACAATAATAACTTTATTAACATTACGAAGCCGTGGCTTAAATAACAATTCCAAATCTATGCTATTAAAATCCACATAAACAAAAATCACATGTCATAATATTACCTACGGAAACCATGTAATAATAACCATAGTATCATTACCATATTAAATTACAATTTATATACTTAAACAAGAGATCCTAGGATCAAATCCCGTGGACATTTTCAATGCCAATTCGCATAGCATAAAACACAACGCCCATTATATTAAAAAACTGAAGTGCATTTAATACACAGTAATCGATTTATAAAACCTCATTATAATAAACAACGACCCAAAATCCAATCCTGTAGAGTATTTCTACATTTTATAAAGCCACTCTATACACAATTTCGTATGTAGGATGTAACCATTAAACCAATTCTTTACATAGAGGTCATAAGACCCTTACATTTCACATACATTGTAATCCATGGCCTTGGCCCCATAAATAATAACCAACAAACTAAAAATAACTATTTCAATGCTTAACCATGTCAATGAAACAACCTACAACAAATTTTTCCCACACAGGGTCTACACCCACGGTCTTCTTTGCTTTTTTTTTAAATACACATTAAATAATAAAACAGTAAGTATGCACCCATCTATGCTATCGTATCTACTATGGTGAGTGTCGACAAAATTCAAGGTGTGGCAACAAAATGCATCAATGATAACTGTTTAGCCATCCACTTAACTAATATAACCAATGAAGGAGAATTCCATATGAACAATAACATAAATTTATACACACAGTAGTTATAAAACCATAATCGAGTTTACACAGTCGTTCCACTGGTCATGGCACCGTTGCAAGCAATGGTCCTACCTTGGCTTTCATAATAAATCCAAACATGACTTACACAATACACACAGATCCTGTAAAAAGTACCAAGGCTTGAATCGCTGCTAAGAACACCATAATATTACAAATCAAAAGATTTATAAACTCAGGCCCGAAGGACATCAAATCCCCACACCAAAACCCAACTATGTCGCTGCCCAAAAAAATGCAGAGTTCTTCTAGACAAAGCCATCCCCAAACTAAAACGCATCTATTGGAACCATACCCAAGCAAACCCCAACCAGCGAAAATTTAAAACTCATTCTCAACCATAAATCCAAGAGGTGAAAATTGAATACTTGTTAACATGCTTACCGTCAGGTATGGATTTTCCCATGGCTTGTCTTCAAACTAAGACCCATGGTCCTCCTTGCCATCCTTGTAACCTACAACCAAAACATGATAATGATAATGAGAAGTATGAATCATGAGTAAGCTACAAACAAACAACGAATGTTGTGAAACCCAAACTCTTCTCATACCTGTTATACTCATGGAATTCACATTCTCCATACTATGTAGAGGCATAGGGAAAGCAATGAAACTGCAAATGACCAAACCTTGTCATGGAACCAAACCCTATGTTGGGTTTCCACACTTTCCAATGTACATTAATGGTGCCAACTTGTTTCCCATTAACGACCACTAAACCCACTACTCTATAGTTCATAAGTGTTACATTGTCAAATGCCTCCATTTCATGCAAAGTTATAAACCGTATGAACTATGTTATAATTTCTCCACCCCAAGTTTAATACAAGGTATAAGTTAGGACTATGCTCATCAAACTCTTTACGCCTAAGGCATACGATAGGGTTTTACGCCTTAGGACTATTCTCATCAAACTCTTTAGGATCTAAGCCTAAGACCATGGCATATGCAATATGGTAGGTTGTTAAGCATAAAGGCGAGTTTTGTCTTTAACAAAAGAGTATGAACCTCTAAAAGCATAAAATTAAAGTATAATTTAAATGTTTTTCATAAAATAAACTGGTAATACAAATACAAATATGTTAGGGTATCAACAGTTGATAATAATTACCCATGAATAATAAGTGTCACTTAGATAACCAGTCTATGTCATATAAATAATAAACATTGTAGTGACCTTGTCACTAACTCGAGTATGTAAGGAACAATAAAAATAAGTAGTAGGTGTCACTAGATGCAAGTATGAGTAATAGTGATCAAATGTTTAGCACTCCGTAACAAGTTTGTCCTCACTATGTACACCTTCATGTAATCAGGCTAAGAGTGCATTAGTTCAACAAAACTAAGTAAGCCCTCTAGACAAGTAGAAACTTTTACCCCTCAACCAGTTACATCGGAGAACAGTTATAGCTGATTTTACCACACATGGTGAATCACACTTGAATGGCCTTCCATGTCCCTCTGCAGACTCCTTATACCCCATGGACCATTTTTGTACCTTTTATGTTTCCAATATCATCCCTAAAAACATGCGATAATTGCCATACGTGACTTTTAATCCCTTTCTCGCGTACATATGTGGGTTTGACCCTTAAAACCGTGTACATCACGATGTGTGCAAAAGGCCAAATGATTTTGGAGTTTTCCTGGATGTGGATCTGAATCACTTGTCTCTTGACCTTACATATTCCTTGAGATCGCTCAGATTTGACCTTCCATTTCCCCATTGAAGAGCTATATAAGGAACCCTTTGGATACATTGAAGGAGGAGGAATTGATGAGCAAGAAAATTATAGTCCATTGTTGTTGGAGCTTATACTTGAGCCTGCATCCCTTTGTTCCTTGGAGCACTTTGTGTTCTTCCCAAATTTGGATTTTGCTTGTGAGCTTGCTATCGATAGATGGAGGATTGAAGTGGTGGAGGCCCAAGTGGGGGACTCAGTTTCTCCAATTCGCAGACACGCTGACAGAGGTTGTCACTATTGTAATCTCTGTTTTACATTAATAGAAATATATATTTCCTGTCCAATAATGTTTATTTAAATGAGTATTTGATCCATGGATGTTTTTAAATGCTTATATGTTATTGATTATATATGCTAGAGTAGGTCTAACACAATTATATATAGCATGCTTGTCTTGTTTGCTGAGTGTTGAGATAGCAATTTATCAATACAAGCTAGAGTTGGAAAGCTTAATGAGGATCTACATCAATCGTCTGGAATAAGTTATGAATCGATATCCTTTAGTGTTAGATATTTGGTTTCTCTTGCATATAGGAAAGGATTGATTTCTGGAGTCAAGCTATCTATTGTGGTACCCCAAGCCATAGGAATTTCTCTCCATAACATAATTGGTGACTTCGCTGGGGAGTTCCTAGTAATTTTCCTTTGGGGGTTTTTATTGGTATTCAATGTTCTTGAATTGCTCTGATTTCTTTGTTTCTGAGTCGGGTCTGGGGGCATGTTTTCCTTGTAGTGTCTGATAGGTGTGAAGTTTTTCTCAGCTTATCTGTTTGCCTTTATTTTTATCTCTTTTTCTTCCTGTACGTGAGGTTTTTGCCTCACATTCACGTATGCACGTGGTTTTGACTGAGATATCCACATATATACATGGGTTTTCTGCACACAGTAGCGTATGCCCTAAGTTTTGAATTTTAGAGGAAGATTGAGTGTTTCTTGGTGATTTTTGATGATTGATGAGTCTCCTTTGACGCTTCTAGAGTCTGTATACACCTTTATTTCTGACTAGAGATGCTTTTTAGGGTAAATTGTTTTTTAAGAATGTTCTTGTTATTGCATTTTTTGATTTTTTGTTTTGGGATTAGTGCATTAGGTCTCTTTTACCTTAGTGCTTTGCGTGGGTGCTATTTGATAGTACATTCAGAGTCTGGGTCTGGTAGAGTCATTATTTTTCTTTATTATCTCATTTATATTAAAAAGATCCAAAAATATTTGCTTCTTTTACATCATGATGCATCATTGCACTTTGCATTTTGCATGGTACTTGCACTAGGTTTGCTTAGAGAAGTATTAGTCAGGATTTCATATAGGAATGGTTGCATTTGTAATTTGAAGAAATTTTGCATTTCATGTAGTATCATGCCATGTTTTTCATTCAACACAATGCATTTGCATTGATTTTTAGGTGTGCATTTTACTTCATGTTTGTGTCATAACACCATTGGTTGCACAATCATCTACCCTTTTGAGTAATAAGCCAAATAAAATCAACACTTAATTAAAATGGATTACACTATTTTCTTTGATAGGGTACACCAACAAGATTAGGTTTTAGGGTCTTGGAATAGTTCATTGTGAGTAAATTCTCCAAGACCACTAAACAACAACATGTATGTGTCTGTCCAGGTGAGAGTGTGAAATTCCTTGGTATAATTAGTGTTTCTCAGGATCCTCCTCTTACAAGGGATTTAAGCACGAATCAGTGTGAGCAGTTATTGATTGGGATGACCCCTAGTCATAACTGAGTAGCACCGGAGATATTTCCAGGATTTTATTCGTATTTGGGGCCTCTTGTGAGAGTTTTGGGCTTTGATACCCTGCCCATATGGTCAATCCCGCTTGTGACTGTCCATATGAGCATTGATTATATTGAGGTGAACTTAGTTTCCTTACTTAGGTTATCGAGGGGGTACTTCATAGGGGTTATTCTACAGGTGTCCCGGTCAGGTTGGGGTCGAAAAGCATAGTCGCTATATGTGTTGAAGCTGAGGGACACAATAACTGGTTACAAACCTCTGCTTGTTGTATATGGGAGTCTCAAGCCTCTCCTAGGAGAGACATATCTGCTTCATTCAGGAGCTCACATATCCTACCCTTGTTTTCTTGTCATTGGATTTAGATTATATTGGTGTATGCTCTGTGCATGCTAGCTTGCTTAGGGTTTGCGTAATTAGAAGAGTCTTTTTCATTTGTTGAGTCATTGTGGATTTGGGTGCAGCACTTCATCATTCTCTTCGTTTAACAGGACTTCCTCCTCCTTTGGGAGAGAGAAATAGACAGTCCAGGTGGATTACTTCTCACATTGATTCACACAAGATGGGAGATCATGAAGATGAAATTCCTGAGTTGTCTTCTCCACCTCATGAGGTTGGGGAAGAATATCCTATGCCTGTATATGATCCTTCACATGATATACCTACACACTCTACATATGATACTTCACATGATATACCTACACACTCTGGGTATGATCCCTCATTTACAGGTCACCGGTATTGGCTTTCGAGCAACGAGACTCATCATGAACATGCGAGCACTAGTTATGTTAGTTATGGCATGTATGGTATCCTTGCACATGATCCAGCACACCATGCTGGGTTGGAATTTGAACCTAGCACTATGCCTGGGGGCATTCCCATTCCTTTCCATGTGGAGAGATTTGGGAGCACGAGTCACATTGCACCCTCCATCCCGATGGTGGAGGCTACATCACACATTCATCCTAGACTTGGTGTTAGTAGTCCTATTAGGATACTAGAACCACAATGAGTGACTATAGGGAACACCACTTACATCATTTCGCATGTCCCTACGTCCTCTATTGCTAGTTCTTCGAATGATATTCCTCCCCCTCATTCACGTGGTCCTTCGGGCCAGAATGTGGCTACTAGTCATGTTCGTACTGTTGCTACTCGCATAGTTGTGTCTTAGATTCAAGTACATCCTGTCATTTCGGGAGGTCACATTCCTACTTCTGGAACGTCCTATGGTCTATCATAGGGAATTCCTCATATTCATACTTACGGAGTCTCTCATGGGACATCCCATGGGACATCTTATGTAACTTCTCATAGACAATATTATGGACCGCAGTATGCATATATTTATTCACCTTATGGGTACGGGTATCGACAACTCGCTTACTCCCCAAATTATGGCTTTGTATCTCCAAATAGTCAAGGTACACCACATTATGGTACTTCCATGTCACCCTACACGGGTCAAACGAGAGGAGGGAACTATGGCCATGGCCATGGTGGTTACGGTATTCAGTCTTATGTGAACCAAAATTATTAGGGAGCATGGCATCAACCTGCTCAACCTAGGCTCCCTTTCCTCGCAACATTAAATTTTCCTGAATTGTCAAGACTAACGAATAATCTGGTATCTCATGACCCAGCTTAGCCAGCTGTCTCTACCAAACTTCCCTCAGACATTCCCAAATTCAAGGGAAAACCAGGAGAAGATCCTAGTGAACATGTTACTACATTTCACCTTCGGTGCTCTTCTAATTCCTTACATGAATATTCGATCTGTTTAAGGCTATTTCAACGCACCCTCACCGGGCGAAATGGTACATAGAGTTACCTATGGGGGAATTCGTTTTGTTTGATGACCTAGATATGAATTTTCTCAATCACTTCCAACTACCAGTGGGTTACGACGTTGGTACAGAACTATTGTCAACATTTCGGTGAGACAAAGCCACACATATCTTGGACCATATCCAAGAGTGGCGTAGATGGAAGAGATTGATTAAAGCCTTCATACCTCTGGATTTTCTCCTCGAATGGTTCCTTAAATCATTACTACCTTATATAGCAAAGGATGTTTCTACATCCGGAGTTTAGAATGAGGAACAAGCCATTTTTAGGGTGTAGGAATTGGATTTGATTCATGCTCAATCCGGTTTGTTATATGAGATTATTCCTAATGCTCCGCGTTCTAGTTTTTACCCTAAGGTCAAACCTAGACCACATGCTGATGGCATTATTGGTTGTATGAGTACCAAACTTATGGATTCGGTTGTGAAACAGGTGAGTCAATTGTCCATCAACTAATCTGCTTTGGGACAAGCCATGTCATCATCTCAACCCACCCAAACGACGAGTGTGCTTTCGGTACAATCGTCGAACCAGAAGGGTAACCAACAACCTAGAAGGAATAAGAAGAAGGGTAAAAATAATCGTAAGGGTGGCAATATGAATGAAAATTCCAATTATAATGACACGAATTCCCGCAATGCTGGGGGGGACAAGTAGTCTAAATGTAAGGTTAAGTTTCCTTGAAAATTGTGTAAGCATGACCACCTCACTCACTTGTGCCCTTGTATAGAAGAAGCCTCGAGGTTGATAGCACAGGGCCCAGCTATGCTGACCAACCCTTTACCCCATAATCAAAACATGAACTCAAGGACCCATGATTAGTCTGGTGGAGATAAAGATCCTCTGGAAGCTAGTAGTGGTCATGGTTGCATCAATATGGTGCGTGCTACTAAGGTTGTGACTCGTGCAAAGGACTATGGTTCGTCACAACTTGACCCTGAAAAGGAACCTGCTCCACCTGGGAGTCCTTTGCATATTGAAAACCATGTGGATAAACCTGAAGTTGCACCTCACATTCCTAAGGGGGTCCTTAAGTGTTCCAGACACAATCCTAATGCTTGAGCCACCCAGAATTATTCAGTTGTCGAGGATTTGGGCCACACTCCTTGTGCGATGTCTACACTTGAAGTACTTCAGAGTTTTCCTTCACAAAGGAAGGCTTTGCTTTCTGCTCTTGGTGTTAACGATGGTAACTCTTCCTCCGTCATCAAATTTGAAACCGCAGGACTACAACCTCGCTTGCCTTACTATGTGTCTCTCTTGATTCATGTAGAATGTCTTAACCTGACCATCAAACGCACTGTGATTGACAAAGGCACTAATGCTTCTATGATGTCTTTGGCGTGTTGGAAGGGTTTGGGTTCCCCTGAGTTGTCGAAATCTGCTACCATGTTGACTTTTTTCGATGGTAGATCGTTTTGGCCACATGGAATTCTTCCTTCTCTTAAGGTCCATTTGGGAGGGAAGACCATCACGATCGAGGTCGAGGTGGTTGATGTGCCCCTTGACTACAATCTGTTACTAGGTAGGAATTGGATGTATAGTATGCAAACCATAGATTCTTCTATATTTTGAGTTATATGCTTTCCATTTAATGGGAAGATAGTTATGATTGATCAAACGTCATTCAAGAATCCGTGTGTTGCCGTATCTTTGGGAGCTTCTATCTCGATTGTAAAGCACTCTCAGCCGGCAACTGGGAGTGTAGGTGTGGGAATGTATCCATCCCTTATGGGAAGCTTTATTTTCCCTACACCTCTTCTTATGATCGGGTCTAGTTTCAGTGGGGCTTCGTCTTCATTGAGATCGGTGTCTTTTCGCACTACCCATATGGAAGATCCTTGGATTCTTCCTACACCGATTCCTTCATGTAAGCCTATCGAAACGGATGTTTCGTGGCATGCAGCAATGATAGCATATCAAGTGAATCTTGAATGTGTTGCATAGCCTAGTCCTTCCTCTTCACGGATGGAGGAGGAGGACCCATATGTGCTACCTACATGGGAAGTTCAGTTTTCTCACACACATGACTGCCTTGATAGTGTTTTTCCATCAGATGAAGTTATTATTGAGGCCATGTCTGGAGTTGAGCCACCTTGGGAAGAGTTGCTCTTATTTTTTTCCCGAGCTTGACCGTTTGGAGTGCGAATACTTTAGGGAGATTCTTAGTGATAGAATTGGTAGTCCCATGGTTCCATTAAGCTCTCCTGGTCTGATGGCTGATGGAAACATGGCGAATATATCTCCTACCATTCATGTCAATATCTCTCATGATCTTGGCAAGATTGAGAATGTCTATATTGGGGCAGAAAGTTCCCATGCTGAGATTCAAGAGTTTACCAAGCTGTTCAAAGAGTTTCATGACGTATTTGCTTGGTCATACGAGTAAATTCTAGATATCAACCCTTGCATTATTCAACATGAAATTAAAACTTATCCCAATGCTAAACGTGTTCAACAACGCTTGGGTGCGGTGAATCCTAGAAAAGAACCCGCGATTAAGGCTGAGATAGAAAAGCTGTTGAATGTCGGTTTTATCTATCCCGTTCCCTTGATGAAGTGGGTTTCAAATCCTGTTCTAGTTGATAAGAAATAGGGATCAATTCATATATGCATTGATTTCTATGACTTGAATCATGCCTATCCTAAGGATAATTTTTCCACACCATATATTGATCAAATTTTTGATGAGTCTGCGGGAAGCAAGGTATTTTCCTTTATGGATGGCTTTTCCGGATACAATCAGATACATATCAAACCTGAGGACCAACATAAGACTGCATTTATTTTTCCTTAGGGTACGTTTACATATCGGAAGATGCCTTTTGGCCTTAAAAATGCGGAGCCACATTTCAGTGGGCTATGACCTTGATCTTCCATGATCTCAAATCAATTATTGAAGTCTTTTTGGATGACCTTGCTGCTCATTATCATATGAGAATGTGTCATTCCTACCATTTGAGATTAGTGTTCGAAAGATGCCACCATTACTTGGTTAGGTGTTACGGAGAGAAATTCCTATGGCTTGGGGTACCACAACAGACAGCTAGACTCCAGAACACCATCTTTCCCAATATGCAATAGAAATAATCCATTGAGCTTGAATTGATATAATCCTGCTTCAACAACAAGTGAACAATGCAAGCATACTATAACATGGTGTTAGCACTATTCTAGCATATATAACATCAATAATGTAAAAGCGTTTGATACATTCCAATGGATACAATATTCAATCAAATGCACATCATTGGACAGGAAAAGATGTTTCTTATTAACATAAATCAGAGATTACAAGTGACAACCTCTGACGGCACGTCTGCGAATCGGAGAAACTGAATCCCCCACTTGAGCCTCCACCACCTCAATCCTCCATCACTTCGATAGCAAGCTTACTAACAATGGGCAAGCTTGGGAAGAACACAACAGTGCTCCAAAGGGACAAAGGGATGCAGACTCAAGCATAAAGTTCTGGCAACAATGGATTATAGCTTCCTTGCTTCAATCTCTCTATATGTTTCCCCCCTCTTCAATGTACCAATGGTTCCTTATATAGCTTCACAAGGGATAATGAAGGGTCGAATCCGAGCGATCTCAAGGAATATGGAAGGCCAAGAGTCGAGTGAGTCGGATCCAAGTCAAGGAAAAGTCCAAAAGGATTTGGATTTATGCACACATCCCGATGTACGCGGTTATCGGGAATATATCCGCGTATGTACGTAGTTATAGGGGTAAAATCCGTGTATATCATTATTAACATAGTTTTAGGGATGGTCAATGATACATCAAAGGATAAAATGTGGTCCATTGGGTCTAATGAGTCTGCAGCGGGACAAGGGAAGGCCATACAATGTGTGATTCACCTAGTGGGGTGAAAATCTCTATAACATTAGGTTAAATCTCATAAGTGCATCTTTTGCATGAATTTTGGTCGCTTGTTAGGGTTCATTGTCTCCAAGGAGGGTATAAGAGTTGACCCTTTAAAGGTTGAGGCAATACTTCAATTGTCTCCCCCGAGAAGCATTAGACATCTTCAATGTTTGCAGGGCATGGAAAATTTCTTGCGGAGATTCGTGGTTAACTTTGCCAATTTGACTAGAGGCTTTATGCATCTTTTGAAGAAGGACACTACCTTTTGCTAGGATGAGTGAGCCTAGGAGTCCTTTGATGTGCTTAAGCGAGCCTTAGCATTGGCCCCAGTGATTAGTCCACCCGACTATAGCTGTGGATTTCTACTTTATGTGGCCACATCCATGGAGATGATTGGTATGGTTTTGGTTCAGGAGGATGAGGAGCTCCAGGAGCATGTCATATATTATTTGAGATGAAACCTTATAGATGTGAAGATCCATTATTCCCATGTGGAGAAACTTTCCTTAGCTACCGTTCATGCGGTTCAAAGACTGAGACATTATATTCTCCTCCTCTAGACCTTGGTGGTAGCCCATGTCAATCAATTTCAGTTCATCCTCACTAGAAGGATGATCAGGGGAAAGTATAATAAGTGGATTTTTATCTTGCAAGAATTTGATCTCGAGTTTGTTTCGGTAAAATCAAAAAAATTGTTGATTTTTGCAAAGCTTATATCAGATTTACCAAGCGAGGAGGAGGAGGAATTTTGTGAAGATACGTTTGTTGATGAGCACATTTTCCTGATCTCAACTTTGGATCCATGGTATGGGGATATCATAATATATTTACAAACATTAAAGGTCACTACTCACCTCTCACGGGTTGAACGACGACGGTTACGTCACGTATCCAAGAACTACCTTATAGTGGATAACACATTGTACCACCATGGGGTAGATTCCATTTTACGTTGTTGTTTAACTCATGAGGAGGTTGAACTTGTGTTGAATGATTACCACGGAGGGGTGTGTGGTGGTCATTTATCTAGGCTTTCTATAGCCCAAAAAATCTTGCGAGCAGGTTAATTTTGGCCGTCGATCTTTAAAGATTGTGTTAATGTGGTTAAGAAATGCCACCCTTGCTAGGTGTTTGCACATAATATGTGCTCACATCCTACCATATTACATCCAATTATCACTATTGGTCCCTTCACTAAGTGGGGCTTGATTTCATAGATTTCAACCTAGCTTTAGCTAGGGGGCATCATCATATTATCGTGGTTGTTGACTACTTCACGAAATGGTCTGAGGCTATGCCTACAGTTAAATATTAGGAGGAAGTTTGTGAAGATACGTTTGTCGATGAGCACATTTTCCTGATCTCAACTTTGGATCCATGGTATGGGTATATCATCATATAATTACAAACATTGAAGGTCCCTACTCACCTCTCATGGGATGAATGATGACGGTTATGTCACGTATCCAAGAACTACCTTATAGTGGATAACACATTGTACCATCATGGGGTAGATTCCATTTTACGTCGTTGTTTAAATCATGAGGAGGTTGAACTTGTGCTAAATGATTGCCACGGAGGGGTGTGTGGTGGTCATTTATCTGGGCTTTCTACAGCCCAAAAAATCTTGAGAGCGGGTTATTTCTGGCTATCGATATTTAAAGATTGTGTTAATGCGGTGAAGAAGTGCCACCCTTTCTAGGTGTTTACATGTAATATGCGCTCACATCCTGCCCCCTTACATCCAATTATCACCGTCGGTCCCTTCACTAAGTGGGGGCTTGATTTCATGGATTTAACCCCAGCTTCAGCTGGGGGGCATCATCATATTATCACGGTTGTTGACTATTTCATGAAATGGGATGAGGCTATGCCAATAGTTAAATATGATGGTGAGATAGCCACACATTTCCTACTCAACGAGATCATTACTCGGTTTGGTATTTCGAAAGAGCTTGTCACTGACCCTGGTAGGCACTTTCAAAATCGGATGATGGAAGAGTTGGCCTCGAAGTTAGGGTATAAGCAAGAGCATTTCTCTTCTTATTACTCTCAAGATAATGGATAGGTTTAAGTAGTGAACAAATCACTTAAGTCCATTCTCCAATGAACCATTGCACAAAGCAAGACCAATTGGCATATCATGTTATATCCTACTTTGTGGGCTTATACGACCGCGGTTAATATTGCCACCGGTTTTTCTCCATATCAGCTTGTACATGGAGTGGAGTCTATTTTACCGATTGAATGCGAAATCCATTCATTGAAGCTATCCATAGAGCTCTTACTAGACACTTCCCCATTAGAGGAACATTTGGTCCACTTAGAGCATCTTGATGAGTAGCGTTGAGATGCCTTGGTGGCTCTAGAAGTAAATAAGCGTCATGTTAAGGTCCAGTATGATAAATCTATTTGTCCAAGGAGGTTTAGTGAGGGAGATTTGGTCCTTTTGTGGGATCAAGGTAAAGAACCCTTGGGGGCAAGAAAGTTTAAACCCATGTGGCATGGTCCTTACATGGTCAAACGTGTGTTAGAGAAGGGCACCTATGAGCTGGTAGATTATGAAGGGACAACCTTGGTGGAGCCTAGAAATGGGCTCTATATTAGAAAGTACTATGCATGATTCTCAACCAGGGATGACTATTGTATATTATTGTACAGTATTTTGCATAGTTAGGTTTTTCATATGGTGATTGGGTTTGTTAATTAGCTTTCATTTCTTATGGCAGATGTCGATGGAGTATTCCGTCTACATAGGATTCACAGATGGTTCTAAACACCACACTCAACACTCAACCTCTGCTACTTGGGTGATTTATACTCCTACAGGTTAGGTATTGTCTTCAGGAGGCATATGTTTATGACCCTCTTCAAACAATGTTCCTGAATATAGTGTTGTTATCGAGTTTCTACAAGATGCCATTTCACATGGTGTTCTCTCTCTTGAGGTACGTCTTGATTCACAGTTAATAGTGTCACGGCTTAATGGCTTGTATCATGTTAGGGATCCAACATTATTATGAAGATTCTTACGTGTGAGATTGTTAGAAAGGAAATCTGACAACATAACATACATACATGTTTCAATAATTTATAATCAAGTTGTTGACTCATATGCTAACTATGTGTTAGATTGGCATTTGTTTCACAGACAATAAGCTCATCACAAACATACATTTTTACACATGTAAATAAATAAAATCGATCATCATAAAAAAATTTCATTAAACATCCAAAATGTGATAATACATAAGTGTCATAATACAAAAATGGGGCTTCCGAGCCACCAAAATATAAATACGCGATAGTAAAAAAATGTATCACTCCTAGGTATCTAAGCTTGGGGAGGAGGAGGGGGGTTCTGATCATGGAAAGTCACCATGACTCTAGCTAGTCATCGAAAAAACAACACCCATGCTCATGGTACACCCACCACCTGATGCTGCATGGCCTCAGGGAGGTACTCGACCTACGCCATGAGTACCCTATGTGTCAGCCACACAAAGTTTGTGTGGATGCTTTGGAGCGTTCACTCCGCATCCACACCCATGATGTCATATCCTCTTCCCCTCCATCTATGACGAGGTAAACAGTCAGGCCTCCCCGGTCCTACATCTGCATACATATGACAGGATGTCACTATGTGTTGTCGTGTAGAAACATGTCTTTTGAGTCTATATATCAAAAAACACAAAAAAAAAATTAATTCAAAAAACTTAAAAAGAGGGTAGGGATTCATTACCAATGTCACCATATGCTGATCCTAGTGGTAGAGGCATGTCGGGATCTCCCCAAAAATCTATCCCCTCATAGGGGTAATCATCGATGGAAACTATCTGCCGCCGCCACCATGGAAAGAAGTCAGCTGGATAGGGGTTGGACACCCTACCTCCACCTAGTTTGCACATCGCATCTACCCAATGTCATTGGGTTGGATCTCAAACCCCATGAAGAGGAATGTCAACTCTAGGGCTGAGTCCCGGAACACGCTCAAAGAAGACGTGCTCAATATACTATGAAAACCGAAGTTTTGTACCCTTCCCATCTTGCAGTCACTGAGCTGTTGCTCATGTTACTCAATAGTGCAGTACTCCAATCGTAAACTGTGGGTCTCATGCATTCTACTGCATAGAACATCAAGGGTTGTGAGGCCTGGTGGAGTGAGGCTAGCCCTGCTATCTTGTCAAGTGTCAGTAGTATGGCCTTCAGGCCCAGTACCTATATGGAGCTTGTTGGGATCTGACTCCCAACCTTATTCGTGTCCAGATAATAGTATACAACAATATACTCATCTATGGTGAGGCCACCTCTGGGCCCGCAAGAACATACGTTCACCACTTCCCCCCGTCAGGACAATCCTGTAATGAAGTATATGTCCTCCACCTCTATAGTGAGGGACATCCTGTCAATCTGGAAAGACTCTGAGTTAGGATCCAAGTAGTCTACTAGCATCTGCAGTAGTCTTGGTTTGGCCCTTAAGCCACTAAGACACCAAAACTTGTAGAGCCCACATGCACGAAGAGCTTGTTGCGTCATTATATCGTCCTATACTGTTCCTTCTACATCCCCGTGCTCTCATTCCCTCCATTCTAGAACCATCCTGCACATTTAATTTAAGTTTTGGTCATTACATGTCTTATAAAACTTAAACGTGGCTGCACACACGACTCTTTGCAAAACAACTGTGTATGTACGCGACTTTGAGCCATTTTTCCGCGCATAGCTAGCCCTATATGCAGAAAAATCCTTGATTTTTGTGTGGGCCGAGGTGCATATCTTAGATTGGCCTAGAAATTATTTTTGACCATGGAAATTTGAAAATTTTACATGCAAATGAAAGAGCAGGGCATGGGAAGTTACCTGGAAAAAATGATGTCGGATTCCATTGGCTAAAACTCCCAGAATTCACATTTGAAGTTCTAAGCTCAATTGGGTAAAAATTTCAAATGTTATATAATGTTTTGAATTTTTTACTATTTATAGAAAATTTTCAATTTTTTTGAAAATTTTTACCCCCTTTCTATAATTTTGAACCATTTCTGACCCTTTTGGACTGTTTTTTACTAATATAATGATGTAGGAGACCGTTTTGAGCATCGTTTTGACCATTGTTTTGACCCGTTCATGCCGATTTTAGGTATGATGTTTAAAATAGTATATAGCTTAGATTTCACCTCCGTTTTCATTTTGTATGACCTTATGACTGTTTCATTATAACCTTAGGTACAAACCCATTCTATCCTATCGCAAAACCTTCTTGTTGTTTTAGAGCTGACATGATGGGAATGGTAGAGTTTGACCTAACATGGGTGCCCTAGTTAGCTCCTTGTTTTCATTTGCCGCCCATGCCGACACTTTTTCCTTTAGGGTGTGGGAGTCTATTGTATAGTATCACCATGGCATTTTGCAAGAGCCCCATACTTCTCTTCATCTTTTTGCTGGCCTATTTCCCCAGGACTCCCTTATGTCAAGTTGTAATTGCATTATCATGAGCTTTTCCTACCTCATTGAGCCTTATGTTGGCTTCCCTGACTTTGAGTATCAGCCATATATCCTGAGGTTGTCTCATGTCGATCCATGCAGAGCCTTTTTATATATCATTTGTAGCTTGATTCCTGATTTTCATCGGGAGGGGACTTTCCCCTGAGTGTCACTATCCTACACATGTCTCTTTGCATTGAGCATAGGTATGTTCCACTGCTTGGAACTAGTTTGTTTGTCCCTTGACACTCGTATCCTTCCAATCTATAACTATAAAGCGAGTTTATTCTTTTTCAATCTTTTCAAAATATTTGAAAAAGTCCAAAAAAATCAAAAAACCAAAAATTCGGACAAGAAAATATGTTATCTTTGGCAGCAGTCAAGTCGTGTCGCCTTCAAAAAGAGCACTGTATATCACATATGTTGGTTGGGTTAATAGTTTGACTTGAGGAGCTGTACTCGTGTCTCTAAGTTTATCTCCACTGACTGGTTAAGCTTCCAGTCCCTATGGATCCTCTGTCGATGCCTCCTCTGTCACAGATATGTCCCAGTTTTGTATATCCAATCTGTGCTACCTACATTCAGTCACCATTCACCTTTATGCTCTTGTTCAAAGGAAATTGAAACCTGAGTCGGCCATTCCTCAGTTATCTTGACTTTGCATGTTGGCCATTCCCGGTACAATTACTGGTTCGTGCACATTATGATTGAGTGCTTCCACAATATACATCTTTGCTGAGTACCTCGTGTTGGATGATGGGGGATTCCTTAATGCCCTCCTTCTAGTGGATTTAATCCCATTGACTTCAGATCATTTATTCTGGGATAGGAATCTAGAGTCATGTTTGAGTGCCTTGAAACTTGCAGTCATCAGTGCTAGGTTCTCCTGCCATCGACCATTTTTTGGGAATACATAAATGTCCCCTGATCGATGGATTCTCTCAAGTGTCTGACCTCAACACATTTATTCACACTTATTAGTTTTCACTCTAGTACCTTGATTCCCATTTTCATTATCAGTGGGTGATCTCGCGTCTATTAACGGTATACATCAATGACTAGTAATCAGACGATGGACTACTATGTTTGACCTCGACACCTCTATTCACATAGCAGGACATGTACTCGTAGCAGTTTGTGTAGAAGACCTTCCAGATTGGTGGCATCTCATATATGCTACCTACTTGATCGTGCCAGTGTTCATGAGATTTCAGCTCTTGTGACTTGATTCCAGTGTATGTCATATATTTCCAGCCATTATGGATATCTTGATCCACTATATATATTTAGCCATCATGAAGATCATGACCCTTTGTATATCTTCATCATGGATATTATGAGCTAGTTATATTGTACGTGGTGATGACCACACATGTTATATTTTGTATCATGCCTATTCAGGACCATTATACTCTTATGTATCTGGGTCTGTTATATCTACTTACAGTTATGTGCAGAGTTTGATCATTATATTGTATTGATTGGATGGCTGGTTCTTCCACTGGGTTCTTCATTACTCCACTTCTGGGATGGACTTATAAAGTATTTCGGCCATCGTATGACCCCTCTGACCTCACACATTAGGGGGCGTCTATTATAGTTGATTTTACCACACATGGTGAATCACACTTTTATGGCCTTCCCTGTCCCTCTACAGACTCCTTAGACCCCATGGACCATTTTTGTACCTTTGATNCTTCCATACGCAACTTTTAATCCCTTTCTTGCATACATACGTGGGTTTGACTCTTAAAACCACGCACATCAGGATGTGTGCAAAAGGCCAAATGATTTTGGAGTTTTCTTTGATGTGGATCTGAATCACTTGTCTCTTGACCTTCCGTATCCCTTGAGATCGCTCAAATTCGACCTTCCATTGCCCCATTGAAGAGGTATATAAGGAACCCTTTGGATACATTGAAGGAGGAGGAATTGAAGAGTAAGAAAACTATAGTCCATTGTTGGCGGAGATTATACTTGAGTCTGCATCCCTTTGTCCCTTGGAGCACTTTGTGTTCTTCCCAAGCTTTCCTTTTGCTTGTGATTCTATCGAGAGATGCATGATTGAAATGGTGGAGGCCCAAGTGGGGGACTTAGTTTCTCTGATTCACAGACGTGCCGACAGAGGTTGTCACTATTGTAATCCCTATTTTATATTAATAGAAATATCTTTTCCTGTCCAATAACATGTATTTAAATGAGTATTTGATCCATGGATGCTTTTAAATGCTTATATGTTATTGATTATATATGCTAGAGTAGGTCTAACACAATTATATATACCATGCTTGTCTTGTTTGCTGAGTGTTGAGATAGCAATTTATCAATACAAGCTAGAGTTGGAAAGCTCAACGGGGATCTAGATCAACCATCCAGAATAAGCTATGAATCGAGATCCTTTAGTGTTAGATATTTGGTTTCTCTTGCATATAGGAAATGATTGATTTCTGGAGTCAAGCTTTCTGTTGTGGTACCCCAAGCCATAGGAATTTCTCTCTATAACAAGAACTATTCCCACCACTCCACCCACTTTGCTTCGAAAAAAAAAATTAAGATAGAACCATGTATACAATGGTAAACACATGTAAAATAACAATGAAGTACATAATCAAAGTGTCTACCATACACTGCAATGTCTAACCATAAGAATAACATAGTAATAAACATTATGACACCATAAGTAAACATAGTAATAATAATAACTGAAGTAAGGAGGTAGGATGTAGGAACAACTTACGACAAATCAGAAATACGATAGAGTATGAAACATTCCACAAATTCAATAATGTCCAGAATAGGTAGTGTTTAACTAGCTTAATAAAAAATTTTATCTTCAATTCTTGGGGACATTACAAGTGGTACCAGGGCCTAGTTTCAATAGTAAGAGATCAATGGGCGTACCAAACATTCGCTACAAAGAAAATAAAGTATGTTTTTAAATATGGTTAAATAACAAAAAAACTTCATGTGATTTAAAATTTGCAATTTCAGGAAATTTTTATGGAACAGTTCAGATCATGAACACTGAAGAAGATAATAGTTGGCAAGGAAAGATGAACCCCCACAACTAGGAAGAAGAACTAGTGGTGGGACCGAATTCTGACATTTTGAAGACCATACAGAGTCTTCAAAATTTTCAGAGAAGATAGTCTGAATGAGAGAAAAGAACAACAAGCCATTAATGAAGCATTGCTGTGAAGTATGTAGGGAAACCCACTCATTCCACAAACAAGTAAAAAAGGGAACCTTACCATTAACAGACCAACAACCAAAGGGAAGAAGAAAAACAAAAATGTACCCCTGAAACTCTAGAAGGAGATCATCATAGTCCTTCCAATGATGACTCTCTTTCTCCATGCAGAAAGAAACAAAGAAGCGATGACAATCTTCAGGGGGAGTTTAGAAAAATAAGAGCCCCGAACTATGAAGGTGAAGTAAACACAAGGGATAAAGCTGAGGAATGGTTGTTGGGTATGAGCAAGTATTTCCAAATTCATAAATACTCAAGCGAGATGAAGGCTTGAATTTCCATCTAGAATTTAAATGGAGAAGCGATGAGATGGTGGAGATATTTGAAGCACACCAAGAAAAATGAGCTAATGCAAATATGTTGGAGTAACTTCCGAAAAATATTTCAAGAAAAATATATGTCGAAAAGGTTCTTCGACAGAAAAGTGAAAGAGTTTCATGAACTACGTATGGGATCCATGACTATGGATGCTTTTATTAACAGATTAATAGATCGGTTACATTATGTACCATACATCAAGGACAAAAAGGTAAAAATCCAATAGTTTTTTAGGATTTCCTCCTCACAATTTTTGGGAAAGGATTGAGTTCGACATGCCTAAAACCTTGGACACCACATTGCACAAAACTAGGATCTACTATGAGCATGGACAACTAAGGAAAGAGAACATGAACAAAATAGAGACAAGTCTAAGAACTTCTCTGATAACTGCAAACCAGGGTTTAACCCACCCCCGTATAGTAAACAAAACAACAATTTTTCAGCTAACAAGAAATTCCACAGGACAGGTACAAAACCATACGTACCAGCTCCAAATTCTAACAAGCCAGTAGTAGCTAAGGGAGCCAATGCTACCCCAATACAGATCAAATGTTGGAAGTGTAGCTAGCCTCATTATTCCCGATATTGTAAGAACAAAACCAAGGTTTTGCACAACTTACAAGAAGAACCAACCACGGAGGACATAGCTGGAACCCCATGGATTTTTGCAGCTTTGGATGGCCGATAGGAAGACCATCGAGCTACCATGGTTGAGCTAGAAGGTAAGATATTGAACACTTCTATTTGAATAGTTATTGACCCCGTTGCTTGATGTATGCAAACTGGGCAAAGTAAAACATGATAAACCTTGGTTGGTTTAGTTAGCCACAGGTACGAAACGAAAAGTTCAGAAATAGTTAAATTTTACGAGGTAAGACTAAATGGTTTTCCAACGAAAGTAAACCTGAACATCCTACCCTTAGGATCATATGATATACTTATTGGCATGGACTAGTTGGAATAGCACCATGTCATGCTCGATTGCTTACACAAGTCAATCTTGCGTACAGATAACCAAGGGAATCAAGTGAAGATTCAGGGATTTCCAAAACATTTTATGGAAGGAAAATATCTTCCTTACAAGAAAACAAATGTGTTAGAAAAGGATGCAAATTGTTTGCAACAAATATCCGAGACATAGAGGCTGAAAGAGAACAATGTATAGAACACTTTCACATTCTTGTAGAATTCAAGAACATGTTTCCTGAGGAAATCCCAGGATTACCTCCAAAATGAGACCTAGACTTTTCCATAGAACTGACACCAGGATCTATTTCGGCTTCAAAAGTCCCTTACCGCATGAGTGCACTAGAGTTGGTGGAAATCAAACTGCAATTGCAAAAGTTGATAGAAAAAGGGTGTATCCAACCAAGTGTGTCCCCTTGGGGAGCACCAATACTATTTGTAAAAACAGAGGATGCTATGATGCGGATGTGCATCGAATACCGTCATCTTAACAAAATGGCTATCAAGAACCAATACCCACTCCCTAGGATCGATGACTTGTTCGCTCAGGTACGAGGAGCCAAAATATTTTCAAAGATTGACCTACGATCCGAATACCATTAGGTATAGATTCACGATGAGGATATTAAAAAAACCGACTTTCATACATGGTACGGGCACTATGAGTTTGTAGTGATGTTGTTTGGGTTGACCAATGCACTCACAAACTTCATGTGAATGATGAAAAATATATTCAGTAAGTATCTAGATAAGTTTGTGTTGGTCTTTATAGATGACATCCTATTTTACTCTAAAGTAAAGAAGAACATGAATAACACCTTCGCATAGTACTATGAGTGTTAAGAGAACACCAGCTTTACGCTAAGTTTAGTAAATGTGATTTTCACAAACCACAAATACAGAACTTGGGTCACATTATCTCTGAGACAGGGATAGTTGTGGACCCGAAAAAGATTAGAGCCATAGAATACTGGCCTACCCTTACTAGTGTCACTGACATTAGGTCCTTTTTGGGATTAGTCAGATATTCTAGAAAATTCATTGAGAACTTATCGAGAATAGCTTGTCCCATGACCTCTTTGCAAAATAAATCAAATAAGTTCTTATGGACGACCGAGTACGAGGAAAGTTTTCAAAAGCTTAAACAACTTTTGATGACTGCACCAATAGTAGGAATTGTGGATTCCGATGGGGATTTTGTTGTTTGCACAGATGCAAGCAAGGAAGGACTTGGAGGATTCCTCTTGTAGAATTACCATGCGATATTTTATGAATCATGAAAGTTAAAGGAGCATGAACAAAAATACCCCACGCATGATCTTGAGTTAGCAGCCATCATCCATGCTTTGAAGATGTGGAGGCACTACCTCATGGGAAGGAAAATCCTTCTAAAGACAGACAATATGAGTCTGAAGTATTTATTCAAACAACCGGACTTGAACGCAAGGAAAGCTAGATGGTTGGCTTTCCTTAGCGAGTACAATTTCGAGCTAAAGTATATTAAGGGAAAAGAGAAGAAGGTTGCTTTAAATGCTTTGAGCCGACGAACCTCATATGACATATGAGGTGACTTTAATTCAAACTAATGCAGATTTGCATGAGAGGATTAGAATGACCAACAGAGTTGACCATTTCTATGTAGAAATCCTCAAGAAAGTCCAAGAGGATAGGTCCTTTCAACAACTAAAAGAGTACATGGTAGACGAATCAGGACTTCTATGGTCCAAAGAGAGATTGTACGTTCCAGAAGGGAGACATTTAGTCCAGTATCCTCATGTCGAAGCATCCAGGACATCAAAAGATGATGTCCACCATCAAGAGACACTTTTATGGCCTAATTTAAAGGCTAACATTGCAATTTTTATCGCAAAACATCAGGAATGTTACCTAGTCAAATATGATCATCATCATCTTTCATGATTACTACAGCCATTACCTATTATGGAATGGAAGGGGGAGGTCATTAGTATGGATTTTATCACTGGTCTACCGAAAAGTAATAAACATAATGATTCTATCTTTGTAGTAGTTAACAAATTGACAAAAGTAGCACACTTCATTCCAGTGAAGTTGACCTACAAGGTAGTACACATTGGCGATATCTTCTTGAAGGAGTTATTTAGATTGCACGGGATACCCAAGGCAATTATCTTGGATAGAGATACAAAGTTTACCGAAAATGTTTGGAGATATTTATTCTCTGGATTGGAGACGTAGTTGAACATTAGTACTTCCTATCACCCACAGACAGACGCGAAGATGAAAAGGGTAAACTAGATTATTGAGGACATGCTTAGTATGTATGTCATGAAAAACCCCACTAGGTGGGAAGACGACCTTCATATTGCATAGTTTTCATATAAAAACGGTTATCTGAATTCTGCCAAGATGAGTCCCTTTGAGGTACTCTATGGAAGAAAGGGTAGAACGCCAGTTACTTGGGATAGCTCGATGGATCGGCTCATGTTAGGGCCTGATTTATTAATGGACTTGGAACAGTTGGTTAGCAAGGTCTAGGTGAACCTCAAAGAGGCACAATACCACCAAAAAAGTTACATGGATCAGAAAATAAAAGATAAATATTATCAAATAGGAGACCATGTCTACTTGAAAGTAAAAGAAAAACAGAGCATGTTGAGCTTGGGGATTTGCAGTAAGTTAGCACCTAGGCTTTGTGGACCTTTTGAATTAATGGACAAGAGAGGGCCAGTGGCATATGAACTAGAATTACCCACACACATAAGATTCCATGTTTTCCATGCATCATTATTAAAGAAATATGTTTATGATACTAAACATGTAGTTGATTGGTCCTTATTACAGGTGGAACTTGAAGGGTAGTTTTCCCTTGAACCTATTCATATATTGGAAAAAAAGAGAGGTGTAGCTCAAGAAGTGCTCCGTAGTCTAGTTGAAAGTACAATGGAATCACTTGGAAGCCGATGAGGCTACTTGGGAGAATGAATCCACCATCAGAAAGACTTACCTCGCCTTGTTTCATGATGTCATTCAGAGTGCCTAGAACACCAGGGATGGTGTTGTTCTAAGTGGGTAGGGATGTAATATCTCGAATTTTGGACCTAACACTTATATGCATGAGCATATTGATTATGATATTTTCTTGATGTTTTATTTTGATATATTGGGTTGAAGACCTCATTGCATATGAACATGATGATTTGTTTTATATTGGGTGTAAGCCAATGTTGATGATATATATATTCTTGTTTGTGTTGGGTGGGCACCCTGAAGCACATGATTGATGACATGCTTTCTGTTGAGAGAGGAGCTCTGGAACACATGAGTAATTAATGTTGTGTTGAGAGAGAAGCTCTAGAGCACATGAGTAATTATATTTGTGTTGAGCATGAATCTATGGAACACAAGAAAATATAAGTTGGAAGTGTTGTGCATAAGCCTTGGTTCCTTCCATGCTAATGTTGAGCATAAGCTCTAGAACATCGAATCCTTGGCCACTGTATCCCTAGGTGTATCGTATAAGTACATCCTAACATTAGTGTTGAGTGAAGAGCTCTTGAAATTGCACTAATTTTGTAACTCCCAGTTTTTAGCATTGAGTATGGGCTCTGGTAAGGGCTAGGAGTTACTAAAAAGAATCAATGTTTATCGAGTGAAAACAACTCGAGAAAAATATTGATCTCATCAGACTTATTTATAAGTGATTAAATGAAATTTTGATTTTTTGTATTCTCATCAAGTACTGAAGAACTATAATGTTATACGAAGGAATCCAACATGCAAGGATGTTTAGAGTTTCCTAGCATAGTAAACCTAACCATCTACCCAATGGCCTTAATGAAGAAGTGTCATAAGTCTAGAGATCATAGTATGATGCCCAAAGACAAATGTTATAATATTATGTATTTTATACATATTATGTATAAAAAATAAATATAGTAATAACATAATGCAAGAAAGAAGGAAAATATCCATCCATTATCATTTATTACTAAAAGATAGTAAATATTATAAAACCTACAAAAGTATAATTAGGAACTAGTTAGAACTTCCTAAGTTAAAGTATTAAAAATACCCAAATTATATAAAAAGGGTTAAAACAAGAAATCAAGGATTCTTGATTTAACTTTCCCCTTGATTGCAAAACTGTCTATAAAGTCTCAAGCCAAGGAAAGGTTTGGGGACATGATCTATCTTTTTGGAGTCATTATTCTCCCTACTAATCTCTCAAGAGAGAGTTCTTGGAGAACATTTTCGTAAGAGGAAGAAGGAGAACTGATATAGACTTGATATACAAAAATACGACAGGATCACCTTAGGAGCTCTAAGCTACTTGCATGTTGGAACCAGATCGGATGGATTCAGATTTAAATCCAGGAATGGTTCTGAGTCATGGTTGGGTGGAACTTGGTAGTTCCCAAGTGATTCAATCATCTAATACAGAGTTCATATCTTCTTATGAATAGTTAATGCTGTATATTTGAGAGTCCGGGTTTCAACCATTAAAGGAGCTTCAATTTCCAAGTATGAGGTTCTGGATAACCTATTTCATTTCCTAGATTAAAATGTTGGCTAGATTATGCCAAGGTTTATATTATATGTTCTAAGCCTAGATGTCTTTGTGTTCTCTGTCAAAATTATTTTAAGGGTTTACATTCTAAGTTATAAACCCTAGGCTGTAATTTATTTCCTATGCTAGATTTATCCAAGGTTTTGTTCCTTTAGCTTACTTCTGTAATTTAATTCATGTTTTCAAGATTACCAAGGGTTTGGTATTTTTAGGTTTTACTTCTGTATTGTCTCCTACAACTTTAATATTTTTTTTCTTACAAACTAAGAATTATATCAAATTACATCCCTAGCTGTTTATTTACTTATTTACTCTACTGACAGATTCCATATTGTCAGCAGAGTCATGCTTAAATAAAATACTAGTTTAGAGCTAAGCTTAAAGTAGAACCTAGATTTAAATTACCATTAACTAAGTATAATAACAAGAAACTAATTAGTATACTATTTATATAAATATAGTGCCAGGTATAAATTAGAAATATAATTCAACACCGCTTTTCCATCCAAGAATAAATTATAAACATCAAATACTAGAACTAAGATAAGAACCAACGAATACCTTTCTAGGTCTGTATAAATAAACATTATCATAAACCATTTAACAGACCAAGAAATCGAGACCCTACAAATGGTCCATGATTTATACTATCTATACTAGTTACTTATACAAACCATAAACAATAATAACTTTATTAACATTACGAAGTCGTGGCTTAAATAATAATTCCAAATCTATGCTATTAAAATCCACATAAACAAAATCACATGTCATAATATTACCTATGGAAACCATGTAATAACAACCATAGTATCGTTACCATATTAAATTACAAGCTATATACTTAAACAAGAGATCCGAGGATCAAATTCTGTGGACATTTCAATGCTAATTCGCATACCATAAAACACAGTGTCCATTATATTAAAAGACCCAAGAGCATGTAATACACAGTAATCGATTTATAAAACCTCATTATAATAAACACCGACCCAGGATCGAATCCTGTAGAGTCTTTCTACATTTTATAAAGCCACGCTATAGACAATTTCATATGTGGGCTATAGCCATTAACACAATACTTTACATAGAGGTCGTAAGACCCTTGCGCTTCACATACACTGTAATCCAAGGCCTCAAACCCACAAATAATCAACAACAAACTAAAAATAATTATTTCAATGCTTAACCTTGTCAACGAAACAACCTACAACAAAGTTTTCCCACACAGGGTTTACACCCATGGTATTCTTTGCTTTTGTTTTAAATACACATTAAATAATAAAATAGTAAGTATGCACCCATCTATGTTATCGTAGCTATGATGGTGAGTGCCAATGCCATTCATGGTGTGGCCTCAAAATCCATCAACACTGAATGTTTAGTCATCCACTTAACTAATATAACAAACAAAGGTGAATGCCATATGTAACACAACATTATAATAACACCAATGCAGTATAAATTTATACAGATAGTAATTATAAAGCCATAATCAAGTTTACACACTCGTTCCATTGGCCATGGCTCCATTGCAAGCAATGGTGTTTCCCTGGCTTTAATCATAAATCAAAACATGACTTACACAATACACACAGATCCTGTCAAAATTACCAAGGCTCCCATCGCTGCTAACAACACCACAAAATTACAAATCCAAAGCTTATAAACTCATGCCTGAAGGCCATTGAAACCCCACAAAAACTGCCAAGTATGTTGCTTCCCAAAAAAATTTAGAGTTTTTCCAGACAGAGCCATCCCCAAACTAGAATGCATCTATTGGAACCATACCCAAGCAAACCCCAACCAGTGACGAGTTAAAAATCAGTCTCAACCATAAATCCAAGAGGTGACAAGTAAAGACTTGTTAATTGGCTTACCGTAAGGTATGGATTTTCCCATGCCTTGTCTTCAAACTAAGACCCATGCCCCTCCTCGCCATCCTTGTAACTTGAAACCACAACATGATAATGATAATGAGAAGTATGAATCGTGAATAAGCTACAAACAAAAAACGAATACTGTGAAACCCAAACTCTGCTCACACCTGTTATCCTCATGGAATTCACATTCTCCATACTGCGCAGAGGCAGAGGCAAAGCAACGAAACTACAAATGACCAAACCTTGTCGTGGATCCAAACCCTATGTTGGGCTACCACACTTTCCAATGAGAATTAATGGTGCCAACCTATTTTCCATTAATGACCACTAAACCCACTTCTCTATAGTTCATAAGTGTTACATTATCAAATGCCTCCATTTCATGCAAAGTTATAAACCCCATGAACTATGTTATAATTTTTCCACCCTAAGTTTAATACAAGGTATAAGTTATCATATGCATTGCACATAATAGGGTTTTACACCTTAGGACTATGCCTATCAAACTCTTTAGGCTCTAAGCCTAAGACCATGGCATATGCAATATGCCATTGTAGGTTGTTAAGCATAAAGCCAAGTTTGGTCTTTAACAAAACAGTATGAACGTGTAAAAGCATAAAATGAAAGTATAAGTTAAATGCTTTTCATAAAATAAACTGATAATACAAATACAAATATGCTAGGGTATGAACAATTGATAATAATTACCCATGAATAATAAGTCTCACTTAGATAACCAGTCTATGTCATATAAATAATAAACGTGGTAGTGAGCTTGTCACTAACCTGAGTCTTTAAGGAACAATAATAACAACAAGTAGGTGTCACTAGCTGTAAGTATGAGTACTAGTGATCAAAATTTTAGCACTTTGTAACATGTTTGTTGTCGCTAAGTACACCTACATGTAAACAGGTTAAGGGTGCATTAGTTCAACATAACTAAGTAAGCTCACTAGACAAGTAGAAACTTTTACCTCTCAGGCAGTTACATGGGAGAACTAGTCCCACTGCTCCACCCACTTTGGTTCCAGAAACAAATTTAAGTTAGAACCATGTATACAATGGTAAACACATGTAAAATAAGAATGAAGTACATAATCAAATATCTAATATACAATGCAATGCGTAACCATAATAACAACATAGTAATCAACATTACGACACCATAAGTAAACATAGTAATAATCATAACTGAAGTAAGGAGGTAGGACATAAGAACAACTTACGACAAATAAGCAGTATGATAGAGTACGACACATTCCGCAAGTTCAATAATGTCCAGAATAGGTTGTGTTTAACTAGCCTAATAAATAAAAATTATTTTCAATTTTTGGGTACATTACAGTTTCGATGGGTAAAAACTTAAGGTGGGAAGGACACAAAAGGTCAATCAATATATAGTTCATCTATGAAGTAGAATGAGAGAGTTAAAACTAGAATCAAAATCCATTATGATATACAATGAAATAGATGGTTATTTACTGATACTTATCCCCTTGAATCCTTAGATTGCCGAGATTTGGAATCCATGAAGATGTTATTGGTGAAGGTGAAGACTAAGGTATTTTTTCTTATGGTTGAGAATTCTTTGTATTACTATGAATTCTTATCTTCTTCTTAGAAAATTTGAAGAGTTCTTAGCAAGGCCTTTCATTTCTTTTTTTAAATCATTCATGGAAAGTGGAGATGATACATTGGGTGAATGTGATATTTGTTAAGAACAGGACAACAAAGGAAATATGGAGAATACCTATTCCTTCTTTGGTACCTTCCAAGTTTGGGGTTTTGGGTTTAGGCATATTTCTTCAGAAATTGATTCATTATTGGGACCCTAACCATGGTGTGTTCATGCAAAAAGGGGAAGCTTTAAAAATCATAGTAGACGACATCTAATTTATTATTGGGATTCCAAGGAGAAGATCTTTAGTGAACCTTAAAGGTTCTGTTCGAAGGGATATTTTCCATTGAATCACACCCACAAAATTCCAGATGTTATAGAACTCTTTTTTTATCAAGGTAAGGTTGCACTATGTGTACAGTACAAGAAAAATCATGATTGCGATCATTTGTATACCATTGTCCTCTCGCTTTCTCTAGAATTCATTTAAAATCTAGGAATATATTTTGAGCTTCTGTTGGTTATAAAAATATTTATCCCCAAATTTGACGTCACATAAAATCACTTTCTCATCTTTCAAGTGGGTCTAAATGGAATCTCTAAGTTGCATTAGTTGTGGATAGCGAGGAGTGTTAAAGGGAAAGAATCTAAAGAGACAAGTTTTCGATGATAGGGGCACATTACCAGTTATCAGAGTATGAAATTATGGACAAAAATATAATATTCAGACACAATGAAAGATTCCTTGGTTCCACTTGCTTTTGAAAATGGTACATTCTATTGACAAAACTAGTGACAAATATTCTTGTATTTTATATGGAATTCAAGTTTCCATTTATATGGGAATAAAAGCATAGATTCCTACAGCCTCAATATTTCCTCTTGTAAGCCAATCACCCATTGGAAAAGCTAATGTAATAGCCCATTTTTTGATATATTTCCTCTCCTCGACCCTACACTCGTCCTCCATAGGAATATACTACCTCCCCATGTAAGAACTACATTGTTTCTTCAAAAGTTGATATTTTTCTACTAACAAATGAAAAATAAGGATTCATTGTCATTGCTTTAAGAATTTCTAAGGTTGATTTCTCGTAAAATAGTTTTTTTATAAATCCTAGTAAGACCTATATGTTCTGGCTCATGAAATTAGAGATTGTTTATCTTATACATACGCATAATAACTTTAGGATCAATACTAGAGAGTTATTTCTTTACAACTTCAACCTTCTCAGCACATAGGGGTAAAACTATTATAGTTTTGGGAAGATGGAATTCCCTTAACACCCCCTTTCTCTCTCTACATATAACCCCTTAACACTTCTATGTCTCTATCTCTATCCCCTCACCACCCCTAAATATCTCTTCGTTCACCCCTCTCTCACACTCTCTTTGTCTCTCTCTAACACATTAATGCCCCCTCGCTCCTTTATCTACCCCTAACCCCTTACCACCCCCTGCCCCTTTCTCAACCTTTAACCCCATAGAGTCTCCCACCCATTTCTCTACCTCTAACCCCTTACCACTCCTTCCCCCTCTACCTTTAACCCCTTATAACCCCAAATTGTTTTTAATGTTATAATCGACAAATTATAAAATTAATGTTATAATCGACAAAAGATAAAAAACAGTTATAATCGGAAAAATAGTAAAATTATAAAGTTAAAAGTCGTGCACATGTCATTTTACAAAACGTGTGCGTGTTTTGTAAAACTATAATGTTTGCACATTTTTTTGTCATGAAAACAATTTGAATTGAAACAAAACATGTGCGCATTTCTTGTCACTATGGTTGAACCTTTGCATGTGATGGTAAGGAATTCCTATGCCTATGTGTCTACTTCATACTTTTCTTCGGATTCATCATCCATATGCCTTGGAATATGTGAAACCATGGCTAGTTGAGAATTACATCCAGTTTTTCAATATGGTCATGCTTAGTCGTTGGTTACACTATGCTTCCCACCATAATTTTTTATAAAATGTTATACTCATGTTTTTTTCAACAAATTCTAAATATGTAATTGTTAACAAGAATTTATAGATTTTTCTATTTTTTCTTATTTTTCTTGTATTATGACTCCTTGACTCAAAAACACATTGTCAATATTTCATCCATAACTCTTCTGTTTCTCAAGCATTTTGAAAAACAATTGTGTGGTGCACTAAAGGACATTGACCTCTACATGGTATAAGAAACCATTTTCAAATAATTGCATTAATACCTTCAAAGGATGCACCCACACTTCACATACTATTTTCAAGGTTTTATCACTTAGATAGTTAAAAAAAATATTAATTGCTATTTTTTTTGGAAAAATAAAGGTTCCATCATTTAGGCACTCAAAGGATACACCCACAAACAAATATACCTTATAGTTTGTCCTGAGAATTAAAAGTGCATGTTAAAAAATATCAAACTTTAGATAGTTAAGGACATTTTCAATATAAAAAATTATAACGCCATTAAATTTCCCCATCTTGTTTACTCATCCCACTATTCATTCTATGTGTGTGTCAAAATATCAATGTAAGTTGAGGGATACCCTTTTTTCTAATTTTTTATGACATCTAATGTGTCAAAAGGGATCCTCATTAGCTTGCACACAGCCTTTATTATATGATATCATCTACAACTATGGTAAGTGAATAAACAATAAATAATGAAAAATTGAATAAACATTAAGTAATGAATGTCATTACTTTTTGTATATTAAGTAATTAAAATTGCATTAATCTATATAAATTATAATTCATATTAAGATAAAGTACCTTTTCTACAATAAAATAATCATTTGACTTAATGGTTCTCAAATAATAATAATAATGGAGTAACTAAAATAGGGAACTAGACCTTTCATAAATACAAAATAATAACTTATTTTAAATTTTAAAAAATGAAAAACTATACCAGCATTGAAAAGTTTTAAAATAATATCCATTCTTCATTGTACACCACTTTTGACATAAATTTTAACATAGCAGTTTGAAAATAGAGTTCAAATGTTTCACAAATTTGTTGAAAATGATTCTTTTATTTTGTGTTTCAATTTTTACTTTGTCTTACTATGCAAACACATTCATTGAAGTTTATATTTATGTATATAAAACACTATTAGGTGCAAGATTCATAAATACAATCAATGGTGAAGTTACAAATAATAACTTCAAAATTGACTTAAATTAACTTCTCGCGATATAATAAAGTTCCCTCACATTTTTATAAAACCTTTGCCAAAATGAAAGTAGCTAAAGATGGCCATCAAAACCTTTCCAAAATGAAAATAGCTAAAGATGGCCATCACAAGATTTATATTTCAAGGTGATATTTATACTTGAGTAAGGATGAAGACTTCCAATTAAATGATGAAGAAAAGTTAAATTTCAAAGTATTATTTAAAATATTATTTATACTTGAGTAAGGATGGAGACTTCCAATTAATGATGAAGCTCGCAGTTGGTATAAAAATCAAGTTGCGCACACTTTCAAAAAAAATGGGTCACATGTACGATACTTTCTACCTCATTTAGAGCATGAGAGATTGATGGACACCATTGGAAACATAGATGATCCTGATGGCCTACTCGAGTGAGTGCATTGTCAGGTGTTACTAGATTTTGTAGTGTGTCTAGATTTTCAGGTGTTACTAGATTTTGTAGTGTGTCTAGATTGTCAGGTGCATTATTCAAACTTTAAAGTGCATGATGAAGCACAATTTCAATGAGTGGGCCTTTATTTTATTCACAATGTACTAACCTATGATTGACGAATACCATTCATAGACATCATACTATTCACACGATACTGGACAGTATAAACATGATCCTACACCCTGAGGTGAGTTATCTATAAAATAATGTTTGCACTATTTCATTTGGTTCTCTTTATTATTTGATGAGAGTACTAATGTTTATCCTTTTGTGTGCCAAAGATACAAACACGATCTATGGCACACTGGAGCCGCCAAGAAAAGTGGTGTCTTTAGACACCACCAAATAGAATTCAGAAAATAACATGCTCTCGAGTTGTTGCAATTTACATTTAATGTTTTTTTTTTATATTAATGCACATTTAATTACATTGGTGGGTCAAATCTACAAAAAAACTCCACCGTGTGACTATTGGTAGTGTTCTCATATCATCCTTTCCCATAGACACTTGCAGGAGCCAATGACATGCAATTATGCTTCTCCGTTTGGTTTTTCTCTCCCGAAACGAAAGTCACCAAGTGTCCCTGAACCACATTTTGAGGTGAATTTCAATTCAACATAAATTAGAAACCATAGGTCGAATTGACAAACGTTTGATTCCATTGGTATCCTAGCATGCAACTACATCTAGGGTGCACTCTCCACCTTGTTTTCATGGCCCAGTGACTACATTGTGCATTGATTTCATAAACTAGAGTTTTTCTTAGTTTCCATGAATGTAACTCTTGGTAGTGTTCCCCATATTGGCCATTCCCACACACACTTACAGGAGCTAACAAGATGAAATTATCATGTTCTATTTGGTTTTTCGATCCTGGATCGAAAGTTACCAAGTGTCCCTCTACCACATTTTGAGGTGACTTTCAACTTTACATAAATAAAAAACCGGAGGTCGGATCGATGAACTGTCAACTCTATTGATTTCTTGGCATACAAATACAACTAGGGGGGGCTCTCCACCATGTTTTCATGGCCCAATGACTACATTGTGCATTCATTTCATAAACTAAGGTTTTGCTCAGTTCTTGAATGCAACTTTTGCATTGGTGGGTCAGCTCTACAAAACAATCCATCGTGTGATTCTTGGTAGTGTTCCCATATATGCCTTTCTTATACACAATTGCAGTATCCAATAACATGAAAGTATGCTTCTCCATTTGTGTTCTCGCTAGCAGACCGAAAGTCACCAAGTGTCCTTGAACCACATTTTGAGGTGACTTTAAACTTGACATAAATGCAACTCTGCAAAAAACTCCATCGTGCGGATTTTGGTACTTTTCCTAGATCAGCTTTACGCATACACACTTGAAGGAGACAACATTATGAAATTATGCTTCTCTGTTTGGTTTTTTCCTCCCGAACCGAAAGTCACCAAGTGTCCCTCAACCACATTTTGAGGCAACTTTAAACTCAACATAAATCAACAACTGGAGGTCGGATCGACAAATCATCGACTCCGTTGGTATCTTGGCATACGACTACGTGTAGGGGGGTCTCTCTATCGTGTTTTCATGGCTTGGTGACTACATTGTACATTGATTTAATAAGCTAGAGTTTTTCTCAGTTTCCATGAATGCAAGTATTGCATTGGTGGGTCAACTTTGCAAACAACTACACCATGTGAATATTCATAGTGTTCCCATATCATCCTTTCCTATACACAATTGATGGAGCCAACTGCATGCAATCAACCTGCTCCATTTGGTTTTTTGCTCCCGGACTGAAAGTAACCAAATGCCCGTAAACCACTTTTTAGGTGACTTTCAACTTGACATAAATCAACAACAATAGGTTAGATTGTCAAATCGTCAACTCAGTGTGTCTCCTAGCATTTGACTACATCTATGGGTCCCTCTCCACCATGTTTGCATAGCCCAATGACTACATTTTTCATTTTTTTCATAAACTAGGGGGTTTCTTAGTTTCCTTGAATGCAACTCTTGCATTGGTGGGTCAACTCTACAAAAAACTTCACCATGCAACTATTGTTAGTGTTCCCATATCGGCCTTGACCATACACACTTGCAGGAGCCAATGACATGCAATTATGATGATCTGTTTTGTTTTTCGCTCCCAGACCGAAAGTCACTTGAAAGTGTCCCTGAACCACATTTTGAAATGACTTTCAACTCAACATAAATCGACAATCGGAGGCCAGATTGATGAACCACTAAATACGTTGGTCTCCTAACATGCGAATACATCTAGGGGGACCTCTCTCCACTGGGTTTAACTAAGTTTTCTTGAATAAAAAACTATCACATAAAATATATATTGAAAATATGTTGAGTATATTAAGACTATCATGTGAAACATCCTTGTTGTGTGAACAAATGAATGGTAGTGGACATGCATATCCCTTGGTCCACTAATACCAATATGAGAGATTATATTTATATTTATATTTTTAATATGAATGATGCACAAATGGATTTCTCAAACCAAATATCATGACTAATAGGTACCTTATTTCTTACCAATCACCTCACCACACTATTTATAAGATAAATGGAATTTATAAAGAAACAAAATCATACACAAAGAATTTATTAAACATAAATAACACATAAGGATATGTCATGATTAGGTCTATAATCTCATAAAGGTATATTCATTTGTTTTTTGATAGGAGCAAGTGCAAGGGATTTTTTTCGTTAAAGTTGTCAAGTTACTTTAATATTCTTATTTCATCATGATCAAGGGAATTATGATCCATATGTTTTGATTAAATTAAACGCTAAATAATCAGTCCACACCATAAACAAAGTCAACCATGTAGTGAAAATGGTGTGCATTGCATGGAAAACTCAAGTGGAAGTGAAGTGCAACGACAACACCAAGGATCTAAGATAAACCTTAGTTTATAGGGACTTATAATCTAAATTCTTGAATCACAATAGTAGAAAATCTCATGCTAGAAGATATACAAGAGAATGTATGCCTTCAAGAAGGTATAAATATTTTCTTCAATACTTATACAATACTTATTACATTGAAGATGAAGTTGAACCTACTACATTTGAAAAAGCATAGCGAATCTAGACAAAAAAATGGTTGGAGGCTATGAGAGATGATATGAAAGATATGATGGTGAACCACACATTAAGTATCATTTTAATTAAACACATACTTAATTAAATACATAGTTAAGCATACCTAAAAGGAATATAATAATTATCATGGTCACATATCAAGTGTAACACCCCAGTTTTGACCCCGTTTGCATTAATACATATGTTGTAAATAATCATGGTGAAGAGCTAAGGGCAAAGGCCCCACCATTTATTTAGTTATGTTATGTTTCGGATTGGAATAGTCACCGATGGTATATCGGGACATACGACATATAATAAATTGTGGCATCATGTAAACGTGCATTTTAATTAAATAACCAACCAGCTATGTTCACTGCAACTAATTTGAGAAGGGGTATGTTTCCAAAGGATAAGGAAGGGGAATGTTGAACATTGAGTCATGGGGGAAGAGACATGTGTCACCACTCTCTTTTTCTCACCACCACCTTAGTTATTTCATTGTTAGTTGGGGGCAACGATTGGCTGGCAGAAGACCACCACGCTCAGACTCTCTCCACGACATGCCTTGGGGTAGCGGATGGTCTGTCCACTATGGGGATCGAGAGTCTGTTCGTTTCCCTCATGTTGGGCGGAGTTAAAAGGATCCACATTCCATTTTTGGGGATTCATCTTCCCTCTCTAACGTCAATTTCTAGTCTATGAGTTTTCTTCCCCATTCAAGCAGAAAGATGGTTCTCCTCTGCCTCATGGATTTGTTGGCTTGCAGATCAATTCTTTCCTCTGTTCACACAGAGTTTTGTGTCTTTTTCCACCATTGTCAGACTACATAATGGTTATTTTATTTCCATCGCTGAATCGTGGCTGTAATGGAATCAATAGTTCTGTGGGTTGTGTCTTTTTCCATCATGCATAGTTGGGAGTTATTCTTTCCCATTTTCTACATGTGCAATTTCTCCAGCGGTTGCGAGGATCGAGTGCTATGGGTTCATAGTCATTTGTGGGTTGCTGTTTGCCCACGTTTTACTTGGCTGTGTTTTCCCTTTTTGTGGTGGTATTGCTTGAAGAATTACTGAGAGTTCCTATGTTATGGTCGATTGTGTTTTTCCCCTGTAAAATCTTGAATAGCTGTTTGGCTGCTTGCATGCAGTGGTTTTGTGCTCGGATTGCATTAGAATGGTGAATGAGGGTCTGAGGTGCTTGATAAACCTGGTGGGTTGAGAACCACACAGAGAGAGCTACTAAGTTGGATTTCTTCTCCACAGCTCCTAAATAGAACTGGAAGGGAGATCAGGGTCTGAGGGACTACGTTGTAGAGAATGGAATGATTTCCTTGTGGTGGGTGTATGTGGGTGTTCTAGAAGCCAAGATGGTTCTGGTGTTGGTGTCTATAGCTCTTCAATGAGCTCACTAACTTAGCATTTAGCCTTTCTCAACTGCTGGATGGCCTGATAAACCCAACTTTGTTGGATTGGCTGATCTATTGTTCGCCTGATAAACCCAACTGTGTTGGCTTGGCTGAACTATGTACCCTTATGGTGTTCTTATTCTTGGCTATGTGTAAGCCTATTAGTTCCTTATTCCTTGGGGAATCATGCCCGACTCAGGGGTGGAAGTGTTGCTGAGATATTGAGGAGCACATGGGCCTATGGTTGGGTGGCACGTTGCAGTGATGTAGATGGTTGCGGAACAAGTTCTTATTAAGATAAGTATTCTTGCCTAACTTGTGTCTGCAATTATGTTTACTGTTGATGAATGATCATATACATGTTAAATGATGATCTGTATATGCATAAGTATTGATTGATATGTTTTGCTTCTATCATGTATATGAATAATTATGCCTTGTAATATGTTTGATGTTTTAAATATCATGCTTCAGCATTACATATATGTATGTTCATGTTCATGGGGCTAGATCCCCGGTTGTTTTGATGTATAGTAGCGTCCTCTTCGTCGGTTGGAGGGTTGGGGATGTTACAGCGTGGTATCAGAGCTCTGGTTGCAGCATGGGCCTGAATGGGCCGTGAATATGCAGTTGCAGAGCTTATGTTGCAGCATTTGGGCCTTAAAGGGCCATGAGAAATAGTTAACAGAGGTAGGTTGCCTATTGCCTAGAAGAAACTAGGAGGAAAATTCAAAAAATATTCTAAGTGTTTTGGCCATCGGCACATCAAAACACTTAGATAGATGGATCGTCAATGCTTAGATGATTGAGCAACACCGTTGTGGGTGACTAGAGAACTAAACATATGATGAAGCAGTTGCTAGTTGTTTCGACAACCGATGCAGTGGAAGAAAATAAAAAGAGAAAAGTTTTGAAATTTTTTCTAAGTCATAAAATCATCGACGAAATTTAGATGACGGAACCGCCGATGCGGCAGTGGACCTCGGGAGAAATTAGTTGTTCAAATTTCCGATGCCATCAGTGAAAAATAGTTGTTGGCATCACCAACACCGTGAAATAATTCAGTTGTTTGTCAGTTTGCCATTACGGCTGCCATGTGGACTAAAACTCCGACGCGTAGCGCTTAGTGGTTCCGACCGCCGACAGAAGAAGAAAGATTCAAAATTTTGTTTAAGTGTTGTGTTGAAATCATCGACGGAAGTTAGTTGATGAGACCACCAATGGACGTCGGTGGAAATTAGTTAATTGATCACCTGCCGTTGCGGAGGGCTAGAAAACTATGCGTCTAACAAGTAGAGCCTTCGACCACTGATGGCATAGAATTTCTGAAAGTTTTTTGAGGAACGAGATTATCGGTGATTGGAGGAGAAAAGTCATTGACATCACTGAGGCATAGAAGATGGAAGAGCCGATACCGCAGAAGACAAGGCAAGAAGAAAAACCAAAATTTTCTCTAAGGCACGAGATCATCGACCATTGGGAAATGCTAGAGGATCAGATTATCGATCGGAAAATATTCAATGAAGGTGACCCGCCGTTGCAGAAGCTTAGACAACTATCCCGCCGATGCATTAGTCTCTCCACTCCCCAATGCCGAGGTGTTTAGTGAATAGTGGTTCTAAGATCCAATAACATAAATACGGTGGTGTGAAGTGCTCAGAAGTGCCGACACCATGGAAGAGTTAGGGTTTGTGGAAACCGCCCTTACGGACGCCTAAAGGACTAAGTGTCCGATGCCACTGTAGGATGCCACCTCGATCGCTAACAAAGCTTTGGTTCGCGGAAATTATAATGGGATTTTTGGCCGCCATTACAGAATGATAGACCACTGCAGGCCCAACACGTTGGAAGGAAATGGACGAGCTAATTGCCAATAGATGTCTGTGGAAATCGTTGTAAGCTCACTTTCCACCGTTATGGCTTCTCAAGGGACTATGTGCTCGATGAATAGTCGATTTTCTCGTTGATGCAGATCGGAAATTTGGTTGGTTGCCATCGAAATGCTGGAGAGAAATAAATGAATAGACCACCGATGATATAGGTGTTTTGATTGCTGAGGAATCAGAAAGATAGCTGGGAAGAGGTCTGATTGGGCCTAATGAAATTTGGGTTTTTCGAAGGATTTTCTCAGTAATTTTTCAAGCAGTTTTCGACTGTCTTTCAGCAAATTATCAGTGGTCATAGGGCTGAAAAGAAAGAGAGAAAAACTTTGTGTTTTAAGAAAAATTGTGTTTTATGAATTTCCAGAAGAGGACGGTAAGTAGTTTTGGTTTTATATTAATGATATGCATCTAACAGTTTGTCACAAACACATTGCATAATTATAGACAACTTCCAAAGAGGAATACTCCAAAAAGAACAGTGTGGTAAAGGAAGAGGTGGTTCAGTCATGAGAACCCATGATGGGTATGATGCTCGGGATTCTTATGAGCAAGCAGAAGAAGATTCCATGGGAGAAAATGTTCATAATGGAAATGATGACATAGATTCTAATAGAAGGATATTCTAGGGGACACCGTCCGAGGTTGCAGCCACCATGAGAAGCTTGGTTAAAGCCCAGGAAGAGCAGCATCAGTTGAATTCTGCCATATTGTAGACTTTGATAGACTTGTAGAAAAAGATAGATTCTGGATGGGGTACATCAAGGACAGAATGATGTAAGAGCAACACTAGGAGAAGGAGAAGGACTTCTAGTGGACCATCTGATTTTGATGAATCCAATGGAGATACAAGTTCATCTTCTCATAAGAGGAAAAGAAGGAGACACCATAGGGATCGCTCTTGAGATGAATTTAGGAAAGCTAAAACTCCTACATTTGATGGTGAGATAAAGATGAGACAAGAAGCTGAGGCTTGGCTTCTTGGGATAAAGAAGTACTTTCAAGTGCAGGATTATTCAGGAAACATGAAGGCACGAGTTTCCATATTCAATCTGGAAGAGCATCCGTTTGGTGGGAAAACTTCAAGCAAGTAAAGAACATCAGTGAGAGGATACTGAAGTGTAAACATTTCAAGAAGTATTTCAGGTAGAAATACCTCTCTGATAGGTATTATGACAATAAGATTAAGGAGTTCCATGAGCTGAGATTGGGACAGCAGACCATGAATGAATATGCAAATAAATTTTTGGAATTGTTGAGGTATGTCCGATACATTAGAGATGAAAAAGTGAAGATCCAGCGGTTTCTGAGTGCATTTCCTCAAGCCTATAAAGATAGAATTGAGTTTTATGAACCTAGGACCCTTGAAGAAGCAATAAGGAAGGCTAAGTATTGCTATGAACAAAGCAAAGGTAAAACCGATTACCATAAGGCATGGAAGGACAAGAAGAATGAGAAGTTTTAGCATAGAAGGAAAGGTTTCAAACCTTCTAGATTCAGAAATTAGTAGAAGCAGCCATCCCAAGCTGCGAGTAATCCCGTTGGAGTGACAGGTGGAAAGCCTAAAGAGCCACATCAGAATAAAGTTCCACTCAAATGTTGGAAATGTGAAGGACCTCACTTGCACAGATAGTGTCCACTTGAGAATGAAAGTGCAAGACTAGCTTATAACATTCAGGGAACAGAAACAGTGGGTCAAGTAGCAAGAGCAGTCCCTAGAATTTATGTAGCACTGGAGGACCATGTTGGTGCCTGGAAAATCGCAGGCGATAACAGTAAAGGATTCTCCCCAATCAACGTTCCCAATTAGCCCGTTGACTGTTTAGTGTAGGGAATCAGTCCGGTTTGCGGTCCGGCTACCGTAGGTCAGGTAACAAACAAAGGGTTTACCGGTTGCGGCCCGGTCCACTGAGTTTTTGTATTTTGACTTAAAAATGAAATGCAAGTGTTTAAATAAATGCAAGATGATCAGAATGCGAGGATCCGTCACAATGTGATGCGCAGGTTCTTACCTCTCGTCTTAAGGCACACAAGCATTTAAATCACGTACAATAAGAAATAACTTAACTATATAATCTATCCCTAGAGAGAAAGGTTATCATTCGTTAGTGAGTAATACCTTTAATACATGCATTATGAATAGTTACAGACAGCTGATACTTCATTCAAAACACATGAACAATTATAGATATTTAAACAACCAAATAGCCGATTATTTTACGAACAACATTTATTACTCACAGTGGAAGAAATCCTGAAGATACTGAAGAGCATTTAACAAGAACATAGGTTCAGGAAATTAAACACTCTTACAGTAAATGAAACATAGCTGAAAATGAAATAGTTCCTCTTCAACATTATTCATTGAGTCGCATTGATACATTCCACATTTCACTCTCTCCAGCAGGAAAAATTGCAGTTTCCTTTGCAAAACGAAGTAGTTCCTTTCACAAGTAAACATTACAAAATTTTCCAGGGAAAAAGCCCCTGTTCAGTTCCACTTTCCAATATTTAAACTACAATTACAGAGTGTTTCGTTTTCCCCCAGACGCATGGTCTTCCCATTTCTCAAACGCTTCACATTCCTATATCTTGTCTGTATGCAATCATGAGCCCCTTGGTAACTAATCAGTTTTGGGTTCACGCCTTTACGGCTCTGGATTTCGTCCTCCACTTCCCTGGTTTCAGTCACACATCCTCCAAATGGGTTCACCTTTCTCTGCACCCCGGTAGATTGACCGCTTTCTTCGAAACCGCCTGCCATCAATCGACAAGCATCATTCAAAATAGCAAATATTAACAATCAAAAAACGACTATTCCACAAGGAAATGGCAAGGCACACCTCCTGCGGGTTTGGAAAACCTAGCCTACGATGGTCAACAGTAAACTCACTAGCGGGAAAACTTAAAGTTGGCAATCGAAAAGAAATAAGATCAGAGGCCACAAGGTTTTCCCAGCCGCAACGTCGGGCGAGGCATAAATTGCGAACAAGCGAAACGCGGGCAAGAGGGGCTTTAAGTCAAAAGTCGAATGGTTTTATGTTTTGGGGGTGGAAACACTTTTCCCACCGCAACGGCGGAAAGGTAGAGGCTTCAGGCATGCGACGAAAAGGTGGGAAAAGTAAATCGAAAATCGGACGGCTTTGACATCAGACGAATAAACGTTTTCGGAGCCGCAATGGCAGAGGGGCTGAAACTTCACAGCTTCTGATCTAACATAAAATTTATGCCCGATCACAAAAAAACTAAGTTTTTAAGAGCTCAACACAGTAGCGACCAGACTAAAATATCTCAGAGACAACGGTTTACTTAAAAGGCAACTGATCTGACTAAACTCTGGCTATCAAAACCACATTCACCTCGGCGATCGACAATAAAATCTTAACACAAACGTGCTCTGGAGAGACAGGATGCGAATCAATCATTAGAATCGACCAAAGCTATGGCTAGACCAGACCTTCATGGATCACACGAAATCAACAACTCTAAGTGATAAGGAGGGGCCCCAAAATTTAAGAAATTAGGGGAAGAAAAGTTGCAGCTGCAACAACTGGTGATTTCCTGGTGAACCTAGATCTCTGGGCGATCAACCTTTGAGTGACAGACTGTTTAACAACAAAAAGAATCATATTGAATTCTTCTAGCAATATGAATTTCTTAAATGACAGCAGTATGTACCCTTAATCATTGATGACAGTCCAATTAGGGAGAGTGGAAACCAAAATCGTCAAGTCCAGACAACTATGCTGAGGCTGGAGGATGAATTTCATTATTACCATTGTCTTTAGGTGGCTAAAATATTTGGACACCATAGGATTGGAGCATATGGTAAACAAAAATATTCGTTTGTTCCTCATTCCCATGCCATTTTCACACTTTTCTTGTGCTTTCGTACTTTTGTCCTATTTCATATGAGTTTGCTTACATGCCTTTCTTACTGAACTTTGATTCAGGATCCTCTATCCCATAGTGTCCTTTTGTGTGAGTGGTGTACTTCAAGTTCAAACCCACGGACGGAGAGGATCTTTTAGAAATTAAGTATTTGTAATTCAGCTCCTGCTTTGATTTATGATGCTTTCATAGGAGCTTTTGACTCTTTATTTTCCTTTTGGCATTCGTTTCTTGGCGTGGGATCATTTATATTTAATACACTGTTCGCCTTGCTCCTTTCCATGGGTCCTTTGTTGTTGCTCCTTAGGACATTTTAAATGTGACGTGGATGGAGCATCGACATAGTACCCCAGACTCCTCGAATATGGTTTATTTCACTGGGGTTAAGCAGGAATTCAATGCACATAGAGTTCTTCGAGAAAACTGCTATACTGGAAGAAATTATTTCATATAAATTAGCAACACACAGTCTAACACCAAAACATTTATCAAACCCAAAAATTCGGATGTTCCCCATGCAACCACGTGTTCGTCCCTTTTATTGAAAACAAGAAACTCAAAGTAAAGCAAACTGAAAAACATGACTCAAAGACAGCTAAATGGTTTATTTATATACAAGGCAGAAAACGCACCGAAAATCAAGAAAAATAAGGATTGAGAACCAAACCATTCACTGGTAAATTCTCTTCCCACCCCTACAGATCTTGCAGTTTATAAGTAGAAGGACCAAGCATTGCTGAAATCTGAAAAGGGCCTATCCACAACTGCTGGAACTTAGTATGTTTTCCTTTCTCTTCATGGGCATGATCCCATTTGAGGACTAAGTATCCTACTTCAAAGTCTTTTGTCCCAGCCTTATGCTTGTCAAACCATTTCTTAACTGACTCTTGTTGTAGCTTAAAGCGTTCTTTGGCTTTAGATCTATCCTGCTCTGCTTTCAAGAGATTATATATTCTTATTTGTAAAACTTCATCATCCAATCCCCTAGACTCCTAAGCTAGTATGGAAGATGGTAGCATGATATTGGGAGGGAGAATGGCTTCTTTACCATAGACAAGGGTATAGGGAGACACTCCTATTGCATATTTGGGGGTAACTCTGTCAGCCCACAGGGCGTTTGGTAAGGCTGAGTGCCAACTCCTTTGGTTTTCTATGACAGTTTTCTTTAGGATTCTGATCAGATTTTTATTAGAGGATTCAGCCAGGCCATTCCCTTGTGGATAGTAGTTAGCAGAATAATGCAATTTTATCCATTTACCATGAGCAAAAGCAGTTAACTTAATTGACGAAAAGTATTTAGCATTATCAAAAACTAACGAAATTGGAACTCCAAACCTGGTCATGATATGATCTTGTAGGAAGCTGATGACTTCGTCTTCATTTATCTTACGCAGTGGGATAGCTTCGACCCAACAAGTGAAATAATTAGTCGCAGTAAGAATGTACTTGTGCTGTAGGGACGAATTTGGCTTTATTTTTCCAATAATGTCCAGCCCCCATTGCTCAAATGGTTCTGTGATCATCACAGGTTTTAGGGGCGCTACTGCTTTAGGCTGTCTTCCAACACACCTTTGGCAAATATCACACTTTCTGACGTGTGCGTGTGCATCCTTGAAGAGTGTAGGCCAGTAATAACCAGCTCTGAGGACCTTGTGGGATGTAGTGTCCCCTGAATAATGTCCCCCAGCCGAACCGTCGTGCAATTCAGACATCACTTTCTTAGCATCTTCTTTCTCCAAGCATCTCAGAAGGACTCCATCATAGTTTTTTCTAAATAGTATTCCTTTAACAAGCTGATAGGATGCTGATTTAAGACGCAATGCTCTTCTCTGCTTGGAATTCCAATGTTCTGGCAGCAACCCTGACTGTAAGTAATGTACAAGGTCTCTATACCAAGACTCGAAAGTTGTAAACAAAGGGCATACATACATTACATGTAATTCGGCATCATCTTCCCAAGCTTGTTCTTCATTGTTCCTACTTTTAGTCATTAATTTGCATAACCCTTGACCTTTGAATATAGAGGCTGGATTGAACTCAAGGCCGTATTCTTGAAGAGCTATTACCTAGTTGCCCCTTCTTTCTCCTAACTCTTTCTGTATGAGAAGGGATCTTACAACTGGGTAGGGAACTATTACCTTGGTTCGATTCTTTAATATATAAGGCCTGGATTGCTTCACTGCCTTAAATACTGCATAAGCTTGCTTATCAATGGTTGGGTAATTTAACTCAGCCCCCTGCAGACCAGTACTCATAAAGGCGATTGGGAATTCATCCCCCCCCATTTTCCTTTTGCGTGAGTACAACTGCCAGCGAATCATCGGATGCAAATGTATACATAATAAATTATTTATCAAAGTCGGGGCTTTTCAAGGAAGGAGCGTGTGCAACAGCAGTTTTAATTTTGCCGAAAGCGTCCTTCTCAATATCAGTCCACTTAAATTGTGTATTTTGTTTGACCATCTGCTGTAGTGGTTTGACAGTCTGAGCGAAATTTGGCACAAACCTTCGTACAAAATTTATGGTTTCCATAAACGATTGCATTCCTTTTTTATTATGGGGCATGGGAATTTGTTCAATGGCCTTAATTCTTTCTGGGTCTATAGATATACCCTTCTTTGAAACTATGTGCCCCAGTAATTTGTCCTCAGTGACGACGAACACACACTTCTTAGGATTGAGGGAGATGCCATATTTTCGACAGCGTTCAAAAATTTGCTTTAGGTGAAAAGCGTGCTCTCCTCTTTTCTTTGAGAATATTGTAATGTCATCAAGGTACACCATAGCACTTCATCCAATTAGTCCGTGGAAAGCTATGTCCATAGCTCTCTAAAATGTCGCTCCAACATTAATCAGTCCAAAGGGCATCCTTGTATAGGAAAAAGTTCCCCATTTTGTCCTGAACGTTGTCTTTAATCTGTCTTCTTTGGCCACCAACACTTGATTGTAGCCAGAGAACCCGTCTAATAATGAAAATAGTTCAGAACCTGAAACCATTTGTAGCAGCTGCTCCATGGGTGGCACAGGATAGTTATCTTTATTCGATGCACGGTTTAAGTTCCTGAAATCCACACACAGTCTGATTTCTCCTAACTTATTTCTGACCGGTACCAGATTTGATACCTACTTAGAGTGTCTGACTTTAAAAATGATTCTGGAATCCAACAATTTCTTTACCTCACTCTGAATCAGTGGTTCCAGTTTTGGATGCATTTTCCTCAAGGGCTGCTGATATGGCTTGACTCCCGCCTTGATGGGAACAATGTGTTTGATGATGCCGGTATCGTATGTCTTTAACTCTTGGTACCTCCAAGCAAAGAAATCTTTGTATTGTTTAAATAGGCTGATGAACTTGTCTCTCTCTGTCGGCAAACAACATTTGTCGAGATTCACGAACTTAGGTGTCGTTTCAGTCCCCAAATTTATCATCCCAAACTGTAGAGTTGAGCTATGAGTCTTCACGTTGGCGGGTCTCCTAAAATTTTCATTCAAGTCAAACATCTTTTCTAACGTTCGGACCCCTTTAGGGATGAAATTATCAAATTTCATCTCGGCCTGGTGTTCTTCATCATCAATAATCGCTCCTTTGAATACCTCGTCATTTGTTAAACATTCTATAATTTCTTGGTCACCATCGAACACACGCAGGTTGGTAATCATATCAGGTACTGAAGGCCTGAAAAGCAATTCAACAGTACATCAATTATTTGAGGGTACAAGCCTAGCGACCGAAGTAGCTAATAAGTCAGCTGCTGCGTTTTTAATTCTTGGGATTGAAATAATGTTGAATACATTAAAACACTTAAGAAGGTCCCATACCTCATTCTAGTAAGATTTTAAGTGAGGAGAAACGCAGTGGATTTGATTCTGGATTTGTTTCACAATAATTTCAGAATCCCCAAAAACTATTAAATTACTTACCTTAAAGTCAATTGCTTTCTTGAGTCCCTGCACCAGTGCTTCATACTCAACTGTATTATTAGTACATTCAAACTCTAATCTACATGAAAGTAAATGTTTATTCTTTTGTGGGTCAATTAGGACACAGTCGGCCCCTGACCCTTTCAATGTCTTAGAGCCATCCAAAAATAAAGTCCAAAAATCATTACCTACTGAAAATGAATCTACTCCTACTGCTAAGTCTACTATTTTACAATCAATCTCGCCAGCCTACGAGAATCGAAGGAGATCAGGCTGGGTATCATATGGGTTGCAAGCTTCTTCCGCTTGATAATTCCTTGGTTCCAACTAAAGAAAATAATTTCCCAATACAGAATCCACTAGTATATTCTTCTCATTCAGTTGGGTAACATTGTACTTCATGTGGGGTTCTCTTAGAATCTTGATCTGGTTTGGACTCCCCTTGTATGGCAACCACAGATGCGACCAATCTAAAGCGAATAATCCATTTAATTTGGCTGACCACTCCCTACTCAGGACCAGACCGTAAGCATCTGGTATATCAGCTACTATGATGTTAATAACTTGGCATACTTTGTCATTGGAAGCCAGACGGATTAGGACGTCTTTCATCTCACCAATTACTTTAACGTTTGTCCTATCCAACTGAAACACCTTCCACGTGGTCAGCTTTGGATTCCCATTTATCTTCTTACATACTGATATGGGCATGACATTAATGGACGCCCCTGAATCTACCAGACAATTGTGCACGTTATGATTAAAAATTTCAAACGTTAGGAGGAAAGGTAAATGTTTAGCTTTAGACTCACCTCCAACGCTGGTTTCTCCAATTTCTTCTTCGTCCTGAGGTTGATTGTCAGCGGGCAGCTTGTCATCTGATGCTTCAAGTGCTTTCAACAATCTCTCTTTTTGATGCGGCACTTTGCACATTTTGAATAATGGAACATTTGCTTTTACCTTTTTCAAATCCTCCACAATTTCATAATTCATCGGCTGTCCAATTGGATGTGGTTTGTCAGTATTTCCTTCACTTGGCTTAGCTGTTGTATCATCCTGTCCAGGACATACAAAGGTCATACATCCATTACATGTAATTCGGCATCATCTTCCCAAGCTTGTTCTTCATTGTTCCTACTTTTAGTCATTAATTTGCATAACCCTTGACCTTTGAATATAGAGGCTGGCTTGAACTCAAGGCCGTATTCTTGAAGAGCTATTACCTAGTTGCCCCTTCTTTCTTCTAACTCTTTCTGTATGAGAAGGGATCTTACAGCTGGGTAGGGAACTATTACCTTGGTTCGATTCTTTAATATATAAGGCCTGAATTGCTTCACTGCCTTAAATACTACATAAGCTTTCTTATCAATGGTTGGGTAATTTAACTCAGCCCCCTGCAGACCAGTACTAATAAAGGCGATTGGGAATTCCCCCCCCCCCCCCATTTTCCTTTTGCGTGAGTACAACTGCCTCATCGGATGCAAATGTATACATAATAAATTCTTTATCAAAGTCGGGGCTTTTCAAGGAAGGAGCGTGTGCAACAGCAGTTTTAATTTTGCTGAAAGCGTCCTTCTCAATATCAGTCCTGAGGTTGATTGTCAGCGGGTAGCTTGTCATCTGATGCTTCAAGTGCTTTCAACAATCTCTCTTTTTGATGCGGCACTTTGCACATTTTGAATAATGGAACATTTGCTTTCACCTTTTTCAAATCCTCCACAATGTCATAATTCATCGGCTGTCCAATTGGATGTGGTTTGTCAGTATTTCCTTCACTTGGCTTGGCTATTGTATCATCATGTCTAGGAATTGGCTTGGCTGAATTATGGAATCTTATCAGCCAAAGCTTTATTTTGAAACTTCTTCCTAACATTTCTCTATAGCCTTCTGATCTTTGGAAGAATAAGACTGTCGTCCTTAACCGTTCCTTGGCTTCTTGTGGCCAGGTTAGTTTCCATAATGCCATGGTATCTCTGAGTTTTTCCTTCTTCAGCATCAAATAATGAGACCGAATTCCATAATGCCAAGGTCTCCTTTTCCTGATCTTCATTAGACGTAGAGGCAGAATTTTCTTTTCTTTCTTCATCTCCCTCTTCTGTTAACCTAGAATCCAGCAGTTGATTCATCACTAGCGTCATACATTTTATCCATTGTGGACAATTCTTTTTAGAGTGTGGCTGTTGGTGGAAAGTGCAGAAATTATCCATGTCGACCTTTGTTAGATTCATGGATGCACCATTGTGAGGAGGAGGATTAGAATGATCCTTATCTTCTCTTTTCTTATAATACGGCTTATAAAACCTTTGTGCCTCCTTTTCTTTTTCCATATCTATGATCTTGTTGGAAAGCTTCTACATCATCTTAGCCATATTTTCCAGATCTTGCGACTTTTCTCCCTTAGGCTTAGCGAACAATAAGGCTTTTCTCCCCATGCCTTTCTCTCCTGATTGTTCTGGATAATATTCAATACTTTCTCTTTCTGCTTCCACCACTTCTGCCTCTTCATAGGTCTTTGTCAGAGTAGGCTTGGCCCTACCTTTCGCAAACATGGCCAAATCCGGACCCAAAGCTTATGTATAGTACTCAATCAGTACTTTGTCTGAAGGCTTATCTGTTTCAGAGAAGTTCTTAAGATATGCTGCAAACCTTTGTGTGAAATTGTGCACTTTTTCCTTTTTCTCTTTATTCAATGCACACAGTCCTTTCATAAGGGCAGCATGAGTCTTTTGGGTCACATACTTACTTCTAAAAATCCTCTCAAAGGTGTTCCAGTCCGGAATCGAGTTAGCAGGCAACCCAAAATACCATGAAGCTGCAGCTCCTTTAAGTGTATGCGGGAAAATTCGACATACTACATCTTCGTGCTCCCCAGCCCTTAAACCCTCTATTGCCAAGAAGAAACTCTACAGATGATTATCCACTAGAATCTTCTCATTGGGGTCAAATTTAGGCAGCAATTTTTCGAAGGATTGGGGTAAGTCATGTAATGGAGGTGTTAGATTTAGAGGTGATCTGGCTCTCCATGTAGGTGGTGTATTTGGTGGGTTGGGGCATTGATTTGCATTTACGCCAGCCATGAGTCAGGGTGGAGAGTGAGGGGGTGAACCAACAGGAGTTTGAGCAGGAGAACTGTAAGGGGTATCTGGGCCTTCTTGGTTCAAAGGTAATTCAACCTCCTGCAGAGCAATCTCTACAAGTTCTTCCCAGTCTCCAACCAACACTGAATATTCTGCTATAGGACAGTCTTTCTTCTTGTATTCTCTTCTAGGTAATTCAGGGATAATTGGAAACCCTCCAAGCTTCTTTACATATGCCCGGGTGTGCCTTCTTAGGTCATTAACCACTTCATTACCAACAGCGTATATATGTTCTCTGTTTTCTTCCAGGGTTGGATTATGGAACCCACTTCTTTCGGAACTGTCACCCATGGAAAATTCTTGGGAAAACGGGTTTCCTCAGCCAGCCATGCACTAATGGCCCTCCTTCTAGCACCAAAACTGTTGGTGCCTGGAAAATCGCATGCGACAACAGTAAAGGATTCTCCCCAATCAACGTTCCCAATTAGCCTGTTGAATGTTTGGTGTAGGGAATCCATCTGGTTTGCGGTCCCGCTACCGTAGGTTAGGTAACAAACAAAGGGTTTACCGGTTGCGGCCCGGTCCACCAATTTTTTGTATTTTGACTTAAAAATGCAATGCAAGTGTTTAACTAAATGCAAGATGATCAGAATGCGAGGAGCCATCACAATGTGATGTGCAGGTTCTTACCTCTCGTCTTAAGGCGCGCAAGCATTTAAATCACGTACAATAAGAAATAACTTAACTATCTAATCTATCGCTAGAGAGCAAGGTTATCATTCGTTAGTGAGTAATACCTTTAATACATGCATTATGAATAGTTACAGATAGCTGATACTTCATTCAAAAAACATGAACAATTACAGATATTTGAACAACCAGATAGCCGATTATTTTACGAACAACATTTATTACTCACAGTGGAAGAAATCCTGAAGATACTGAAGAACATTTAACAAGAACATAGGTTCAGGAAATTAAACACTCTTACAGTAAATGAAACATAGCTAAAAACGAAATAGTTCCTCTTCAACATTATTCATTGAGTTGCATTGATACATTCCACATTTCACTCTCTCCAGCAGGCAAAATTGCAGTTTCCTTTGCAAAACGAAGTAGTTCCTTTCACAAGTAAACATTACAAAATTTTCCAGGGAAAAATCCCTTGTTCAGTTCCACTTTCCAATATTTAAACTAAAATTACAAAGTGTTTCGTTTTCCCCCAGACGCATGGTCTTCCCATTTCTCAAACGCTTCACATTCCTATATCTTGTCTGTATGCAATCATGAGCCCCTTGGTAACTGATCAATTTTGGGTTTGCGCCTTTACGACTCCGGATTTCATCCTCCACTTCCCTGGTTTTAGTCACACTTCCGCTGAACGGGTCCGTCTTTCTCTGCACCCCGGTAGATTGACCGCTTTCTTCAAAACCGCTTGCCATCAATCGACAAGCATCATTCAAAATAGAAAATATTAACAATAAGAAAACGAGTATTCCACAAGGAAATGGAAAGGCGCACCTCCTACGGGTTTGGAAAACCTAGCCTACGATGGTCAACAGTAAACTCACTGGCAGGAAAACTTAAATTTGGCAATCGAAAAGAAATAAGATTGGAGGCCACAAGGTTTTCCCAGCCGCAACGCCGGGTGAGCCATAAGTTGTGAACAAGCGAAACGCGGGAAAGAAGGGATTTAAGTCGGAAGTCGAACGGTTTTCTGTTTCGGGGGTGGAAAGACTTTTCCCACTGCAACGACGGAAAGGTAGAGGCTTCAGGCACGCGACAAAAAGGCGGGAAAATTAAATCGAAAATCAGACGGCTTTGACATCAGACGAATAAACGTTTTCGGAGCCGCAATGGCGGAGGGGCTGAAACTTCACAGCTTCCGATCTAACATAAAATTTATGCCCGATCACAGAAAAACTAAGTGTTTAAGAGCTCAACACAGCAACGACTAGACTAAAATATCTCAGAGACAACGGTTTACTTAAAAGGCAACTGATCTGACTAAACTCTGGCTATCAAAACCACATTCACCTCGGCGATCGACAATAAAATCTTAACACAAATGTGCTCTGGAGAGACAGGCTGCGAATCAATCATTAGAATCGACCAAAGCTATGGCTAGACCAGACCTTCATGGATCACATGAAATCAACAAATCTAAGTGATAAGGAGGGGCCCCAAAATTTAAGAAATTGGGGGAAGAAAAGTTGCAGCTGCAACAGACCGCCAGGCATATCACTAGTAAACTATGGTTGAAGTTGCAGGTAAGATTGTTGAACAATATGTTTCTATTTTGGTTGACCCTAGTTCTACTGACAGTTATATTACTCCTAGAGTAGTGGGGATTTTGTGCTTTTAAGAAGGACAAGCATAGGAAACCTGGGTTAGTTCAGTGGGCCACTAGGATTAAGAGAAGGGTCAATGAATTGGTAGAGAAATGTCCATTGGTTGTGAATGGATTGATCACTTGTGTAGATCTGAATGTTCTACCGCTTGGTTCCTATGATATTCTCATTGGAATGGATTGGTTAGAATCTCACCGAGTGAAGCTTGATTGTTATAACAAGACTTTTGAATACATGGATGAAGAAGGAAACCCAGTAGTGGTGAAAGGTGTTCCAAAGGTAATTTCAGTAAGACAGGTTTCAACAATGCAGTTGAAGAAGTTCTATAGGAAAGGTTTCCAGTTGTATGCAGCTCATATTCTGGAACCAACAAGAGATAAGAGTCCTAGGTTGGAGGACTATCAGGTGTTACAAAAATTCAAGGATGTGTTTCCTGATGAAATTCCAGGGCTTCCTCCAAAGAGGGACATTGATTTCACCATTGAACTTATGCCAGGAGCAGGACCAGTGTCCAAGACACTCTACAGGATGAGTACACCAAAGATGCTAGAGTTGAAGATGCAACTATAAGAGTTGTTGGAAAAGAAGTATATCCGACCAAGTGTGTCTCCTTGGGGATCATCGGTTCTATTTGTGAAGAAGAAATATGGTACACTTAGGTTATGTATTGATTACAGATAGTGAACAAGGTTACTGTGAAGAATAAATACCCTTTTCCTAGGATTGATGACCTCTTTGATCAAATGAGAGGAGCAAAGGTATTTTCCAAGATTGTCTTGAGGTCTGGTTACCATCAAGAGAGAATCAAGGATGAAGACATTCATAAGATATCCTTCAGGACAAGGTATGGACATTATGAGTTTGTAGTGGTACCATTTGGTCTCACAAATGCACCAGCTACATTTATGTGCCTTATGACAGCGTCTTCAGCAAGTATTTGGACAAGTTTGTTCTTTTTTTCCTTGATGACATTCTTGTTTATTCTAAGAATGAGGAAGAACATGAAAAGCATTTGAGATTGACATTGCAAGTGCTCAGGGAACATCAGCTGTATGCAAAACTGAGCAAGTGTGACTTCTACAGAGATAGAATTCAGTACTTGGGTCACATTATCTCAGAAGAGGGTATATTAGTAAACCCTGAGAAGATCGAAGCTATTATGAATTGGCCTACTCCAAGAAATGTGACAGATATAAGATCTTTTATGGGACTTGTAGGATACTACAGGAGATTCATTGAAGGATTTTCCAAGGTTGCACATGCCATCACTTATTTGCAAAAGAAGCGAGTAAAGTTTGAGTGGACTTCAAAGTGTGAAGAAAGCTTCCAGTGGTTGAAGAATATTCTCACCAGTGCACTAGTATTGAAGGTTGCAGACCCATAGAAATATTTTGTGGTATGTACTGATGCATGCGAACAAGGGCTTGGAGGAGTCCTTATGCAGGACAACCACGTGATATGTTAAGAGTCAAAAAAGCTGAAGGAGCATGAGAAGAACTATGGCACTGATGATCTAGAGCTTACAGCCATAGTACATGCTCTCAAGATGTGGAGACACTACTTGATGGGTAGAATATTTGAACTCAGAACAGATCACTGTGGACTGAAGTATTTGTTTGATCAGCCTACTCTGAATGCTAGGCAAGCGAGATGGTTGGAATTTTTATGTGAGTTTGATTTCGAAATCAAGCACATAAAGGGAAAAGAAAACAAGGTAGCTGATGCACTCAGTAAGAAGGTACATGAAATGCATGTGGCATCTCTTAGTATTTGATAATCAGACTTGAGGCAGCAGATTGGTAATCATGTTGCCAGAGATGAATTGTATGAGAAGGTAAAAGACAAATTGCAGAAGCAAAGTCTTGAGAAGATGTATGAGGGATATAAATTGGAAGAAGATGGACTTCTCACTTATAAAGGCATAATTTTTATTTTGAATGTAGCAAATTTTAAGAGAGTTGTTATGGAAGAAATCCATCAAGCTCCGTATTCTCGTCACCCAGGGTACCAGATGTTATACCAAAATCCTGTCACCATCATGTGATAAGACTTTTGGCATACCTACTTGCCCTAAATCCCAACACTTGGAGTGGAAACCCATGCTAATTGTCAATCTTTCATGAAAATTCCCAGGACCACGCTTCCTCTGTTGTCCAGGAGTGGTACCTTGTTTGCACTTCCTATCTCCTATTTCCCACAAGCGGTGCCACCACTTATGGCCCCTAGTCCATAAGCGTTTCTTACCAGAACCACTATGTCATTGAAGTAGAAACGCGGTACCCTGGGTAAAAATGGAAAAAGAGAAGTTTCTCGAGGATTATATATGATAAGCCTTGTTTCCTCCCTTATCCCTATCATTGTGGGCCAGTTGATCTCGAGATACCTCATCCTAGGATCTTAGAGGCCACCTCACCCACTAATCTCTCAACCTACCCTATCCATTAAGCCTTATAAATATGAGCTCATAGCCATGGTTGAGGGGAGAAATATTAAGGTATTGTTATGTTGTTGGATTGATTACTTGGCCCAAGACCATTTGGGAGAGCATAGAAAGCTAGAGTCACAGATTTTGGGGATGCGAATGCTTGGTTTCATGGAGATGCATGCCAACGCTAAGGATTGGTTGTAAACTTCTTCATATTTATTTAATGCAAGTTGATTTCTGTCCCACATATATTGTTGTTGTTTGATTTCACATGTATGTTGTTAGATTCCTTAGTCCCTAACATAGATTAGTAGATTATATTCTGGCAGCTTCGATATGTTTGTGTGTTGAAGCTTTATTGCAGGTACACATGGTAACGATCGAAGCATCACGTTCCAGGTATCTACGACGTCTAGGGAGAGTCTTCAACCTCTGTCCTCTATTTGTTCTGGATTTGAACCATTCAAACCAGTGGAACACCTTGCTGTCCGCAAGAGGTGAAATATTCCAGCTAACACCAGAAGACAATTGCTACAACTAGAAAGTAGTACTTTTGGCCAGGAATGAAAAATGACATGGCTGAATACATTTCAAGGTGCATGAAATTTCAATAGGTAAAAGTTGAGCATCAACATCCATCAGGTTTGTTGCAACCTTTTCCAGTCCCAGAATGGAAATGGGAAGTTATTTCCATGGATTTTATTATAGGATTGCTGATGACTTGGAGACTATTAATCTTGTCTATTGATCTAGGAACAAAAAATCAATCTCATCAAGAATTAATCAACAAATAACTCATGAAATGGTGTAATTGGTCTACAGGAATAGTAGCCGCTCAATAAATCACATAAAGAATGAATGATTACAATTACAATGGCATGCTACAAGCATGAATGAATGAGAAATTGGAATACCTAAGGAGGCCATTCAAATTGAATGAGTGAGTCTAGCTTAACTAACTGTAAGCCATGGTTCACACTCAATTAACCACTGACCAAAACCCTAATTGACTCAACTAACCCTAGCTGAAGTCAGAGTGCAATAAATGACTGAGTCTCAACTGAAAGAGATCAAACACATGTCACAACTCACCAACCATCAAGAGGTAGTGCTACATTGACTCCAGTGAACCCCAATGAGCTTATCTGAAGTTGAACTGCACATCAGAAGTTGGTGGAGGCACCCCTGTTGACTCCAGTTCATTAAATAATCATTAAATAATATATTTAATGAGAGGAGGCACCTTAACTGACCTGTTTAACTGATTGTAACCACCAGTTAGCAATTAGGTGCATTAATATCACTCAGATCACCCCCGGAGTGTTCTAGTTAGCCTCCCCAAATGTAGGAGAAGGCTAAGTTAGCCTCCTTGACTGAAGGTAGGCGTGGGTGAGATTGGATGATGACATTTAATGCTCCATTGATTTTAATTAATGTCAATAATACTTAGGATAGTGGCTTAACTAGGCCAATTTGACCAAAAAGAGTGTGTATGGTGGTAAATGTCTCCAACACCCCCCCTTAATCTATACGCGGGAAGAGTTAGAAAACATAGATGCATAAAAATGATAGGGCCTCGACAACTAAAACCATAGGTCACCCTATACAATTCTTAAACTAAAACAATGCTCAAAACAAACTAAGTGAGGAAAAGAGGGAAAACCCAGTGGGAAAACCCCCCCTCAAGTTGAAAACTGAAGGTAGTCTGAATCACCCTGATGAACTCACCCCGAACAGTGAACAGAAGTAAGTGAAATTCTTTTCTAAAAATCTCTTGGTGAAGATGTCTACAATATTCTCATTAGTTGGGCAGTATTGCAGAATGATAGTGCTGTCATGCACTAGCTCCTTGATATAGTGCATGTGGATCTCTACATCCTTGGTCCTCTTACTGGTAACTAAATCCATGGACATCTTAATAGCACTTTTATTGTCACAAAAGAGGACAGTGGACAAGGTACTGCCAAGATCAAACTTTGAAAGAATGCCTTCCAACCAAACTACTTGGATGCAAGCATTCACTGCTCCTTGATACTCGGCCTCTGCTGAATATAGTGCTATGGTAGCCTACTTTTTGCTTGACCAGCAAATGGGGCCACTACCAAACATGAATACATATCCAAAATTATACTTATGATCAATAGAATCACCCTCCCAATTGGAATTTGTGTATCCAACAAGCTCTAGCTCGGAGTCTGCAGCGTAGTGAATGCCATAGGTCTTGGTTCCCTTAATATACTAGAGGATCCTCTTGGATTCCTTCCAATGAAGATCATGAGGTTTCTGCATGTATTTTTATACATCATTCATGGCATAACAAATATCAGGCCTAGAATGTGTCAAGTACAACAAGCTACCAATCAGTTGTCGATAGATAGTGCAGTCCATGGGAGGTGTGCTTTTTCCTTCTTCAAGGTTGATCCCTGAAAGGAAAGGGAATGGTGCAGGCCTACAATTAGACATGTTAAAATTGAATAACAGGTCTGAAATGTATTTGTACTGAGTAACAATAATCCCATCATAATTTCTCTCAATTTCGAGCCCCAAAAATTGTTTTAGAAGCCCAAAATCACTCATTTCAAAGGCATTGTGGAGAGCAGTTTTGATGGCTGAAATGGAGGCAACTGTGCTACCTGTGATCAGTAAGTCATCAACATATAAAAAAATTATAATTAGATGACCATAATACTGCTGTAAATACACATTTGGATCTGATCTACATCTCTGAATGTTTTGAGAGACAAGGAAGGCATCCATCTTGGAATACCACTCTCTTGGGGCCTGTTTTAACCAGTATAGTGACTTCTTTAGCTTGCAAACCAAAGATGGATCAGTGATGTAGCCCTCAAGATGCTTCATTTATATCTCCTCATGAAGATATCCATGCATAAATTCTGACTTAACATGCATGTGATGCACTTCCCAGAGCTTGGATGCTGAAATTGCCAAAACAAGGCGGATGGAGTCCATTTTTGCAACCAATGCAAAGGTCTCATGGTAGTCCACTCCTTGGACCTTAGAGAAAAATTTTGCTACCAGACTTGCCTTATATTTTTAGGTGCTTCCATCAGTAGAAACCTTGGTCTAAAACACACACTTTCATTGAACCAATTTCCTTCCTGGAGGAAGAGAAACTAGCTCCCAAGTAGTGTTTTCCTGAAGAGAATTCATCTCTTCATCCATGGAAACTTGCCATCTCGGATCCTTTTGAGCATGATAGTAGGATTTTGGATCTGAAATAATCATTAAATAGCAATTTTTATATAGCAAATTATCAGGGAAAGAGAGTGGAATACCTGCTCTTTGGAAATCAGACCAGGTTCTCCTTGGATCATCTAGATTCTCTTGCGGAGGAGAGTGTCTGTCGGGCCCATGTAGGAAGATGATTTTGCACTTCAGGTTCTGATTCAGCATATAATGATTGCTGAACACTAATATCAGAAATCATAGGGTCCAAATCAGGGTCATCACCCCCAATTTAATCATCCAAATATTCAGTAGAATAGGAAGGAAATTCAACAGTTTTCTCCTTCACTAGTTCTACCTCCTGAAGAGGCTCATCAAAATTGACACTTCTCTCGCTGATGATCTGTTTGGCCTTGATATACAGCAGCTTGAACCCTTTATATTCATCAGGATACCCAATAAATATACATTCTATGCTTTGCGGTTGCAAATCCCTTCTTTTATCAAGCGAAATCTGGGCCCATGCAGTGGACCCAAACACCCGCAGGTTCGACACATCAGACTTGTGTCCGAAGTATGCTTCGAAAGGGGTATTCCATTTCACAGATGAGTTTGGAACCCTATTCTGAATGTATTCTACAACATGCATGGCCTCATCCCACAAATTTGTATCAAGCTTATTGAATTCCAACATACAGGTGGTCATCTCCTTGAGAGACCAATTCTTCCTTTCCGCTAATCCGTTCTACTATGGAGTGTAGGGAATTGAATGTTGGACCTGAATACCACTTTCGGAGCATATGTACAGAAACTCATTACTGACATACTCCCCTCCATTATCAGATCTCAAGATATTGATCTTAAGCCCAAAGGAATTTTCGATCAAGGCCTTCAATTCAGAAAATATTTCACATACTTCTGATTTCTTTTTGAGAAAGAAAACCCATGTATACCTTGAAAAATCATCAATAAAAGTAAGGAGATACCTTGGTCCATTCATGGATGTGATAGGAATTGGACCACTGATATCAGAATGTATCATCCCTAATATGCATGTAGCTTGATTTTCCTTCCCCCGATCGAACTTGTGCTCAGGGTGTTTTCCAATCAGACAGCACTTGCAAATTCCCGTGGTTGCCTTGATGATTGGGAGGCCTTCAACCATGGGTTTTTTTTGTAATTTCTGCAAATATTTGAAATTAATATGGCCAAACCTCTCATGCCATAGCATACTAAACTCATTCCCACGAGTTAGCAGAGCGGTGGCCTTTGTATCCGCAACAAAGTGAGAGAACTCATAGTCTTTTGCATGATGGTTTGCAAGGCCTTTAGCAATGAGTTTCCCAGATGCAATTTCTGTTATCTCAACATCATTTGGGCTGAAATAAACTATATTAGGCACTCCAGTAGGTGTCATCTGATAGACACTAAGGATATTTGATGCTAGAGATGGTACATACAATACATTTGAAAAGAAACCATTTTCAAGATCAAACGTACCTTGTCCTTCCGAAATGATGGTGGAGTCATCTCCCATGTGGATGGGGACAGATTTTCTGGTCTCCAAGGATGAAAAGGAGTATTTTTCAGCCATCATGTGGTTTGAAGCTCCTAAATTAATCAAGAGTGCTTTGGACTTCGAGGTTCTTGCCATGAGGGCATGACCTTTTTCATGCTGTGGTTCCTGACCATGCTGATCTCTCCTTCGAAAGCTCAACGAAATATTGATGTGATTGCTCTTAGGAAGAGAGGTTTCTTCATCAAGATTCTCCTTCATGTAGGCATGTTCACGGTGGAAGCCCTTCCTGCAATAAGAACAATTGACTTTTTCCTTGCCATTGTGCCCTTTTCCTTTGTTCTTCCTTGAGCCGGAAGACTCATCATGCTGCTGATTTTCAACTCTAGGTTTATGAGCATCAAATTTAGTTTTTTTATTCTTTTGCTTCTTTCCTTTACCCTTCAGATCTTTGGGGCTCAATACATGGAGGGCTTGATCATGGGAAGATTGGATGATCCCCATATAGACAAGCTTGTCATGTTCACTTGTTAAGGACTCAATGAAGGCATTGAGTGTAGGCATATTCCATCCAGGGGTTGTGAGCTTCCCCGCATAGAATGTAGAAACAAAAACCGAATAATCAGCCCTAAATTTGGAGAGTATGGTGAGGATGAGATGAACATCCTCCTTCTCCACTTTGCATTGCTTCAAGAGTAAAACAATATGCTTGAACTTTGTGAAGAAATCATTTAGAGTCTCGAAGTTGGAGGGTTGGAGAGACATGAGTTCATTTTCAAGTTGATAAACCCTTAAGTCATCATGCTTTCCATATAGAGTCTCCAATTTTTCCCATATTTCTTTTAGACTCTTCAAATCCGTAAGAAGGAAGAGAAGGTATCAGGAAATAGAGAGGCACAAGAAACTGAAGGCTTCATCCTTCTTGTTCAAGAATCTTGATTATTCTATGGTGGATCCAGGTTCAACTTCATTGTCCATGGTGACTCTAAAAATTCCTCTGGAGTGCAGTTGAATCTCCATATTACTTTTCCATGAGTGGAAATTGTATGGAGTCAGGAGATCTACTGAGGATTCCATCTGGATGTGCTGGAGTGAATGCTTCTCCTGTAGAAACCTGAAAATCAAAATAGAAAGGGAAATGTAAGGTCAGACAACCTGCAAATTCTAGGCTTTCATCACACCCAGCATAGTCAATCAAGCAAGCTTGATCAACAAGTTCTTTACTTGGGGTATTACGTGGTAAGCCTTGGATTCTGGTGCAGTGCTGGATTTTTGAGCTATTGCTCAAATTTCATGCAAAAAATTGTCAAAAAGATTGTTTTTTAGAGATAGAGATTCATCCCGCCGTAATATCTGAACCATATTAATCTTGTCTATTGATCTAGGAACAAAGAATTAATCAACAAATAACTCATGAAATGGTGTAATTGGTCTACAGGAATAGTAGCCACTCAATAAATCACATAAAGAATGAATCATTGCAATTACAATGACATGCTACAAGCATGAATAAATGAGCAATTCGAATACCTAAGGAGGTCATTCAAATTGAATGAGTGAGTCTAGCTTAACTAACTATAAGCCATGGTTCACACTCAGTTAACCAATGAACAAAACCCTAATTGAATCAACTAACCCTAACTGAAGTCATAGTGCAATAAATGACTAAGTCCCAACTCAAAGAGATCAAACACATGTCACAACTCACCAACCATCAAAAGGTAGCACTACAGTGACTCTAATGAACCCCGATGAGCTTATCTGAAGTTGAACTGCACATCAGAAATTGGTGGAGGCACCCCTGTTGACTCCAGTTCATTAAATAATCATTAAATAATATATTTAATGAGAGGAAGCACCTTAACTAACCTGTTTAACTTATTGTAACCACCAGTTAGCAATTAGGTGCATTAATATCACTTAGATCACCCCCAGAGTGCTCCAGTTAGCCTCCCGAAATGTAGGAGAAGGCTAAGTTAGCCTCCTTGACTGAAGGTAGGCGTGGGTGAGACTAGATTATGACATTTAATGCTCCACTGATGTCAATTAATGTCAATAATACTTAGGATAGTGGCTTAACTAGGCCAATTTGACCAAAAAGAGTGTGTATGGTGCACTACTACATTTCGATGCAAAATCCGACAGTTACTTCCGACGACGCTTGGATTTTTTCTTTTAAACCTACCAAAAATCACAAAGTTAAATATTTTTTTTAAAGTTATGGTCATAAGCGTCACTTAAGCGACGGCTAGGCTCATAAGCGTCGCTTAAGCGACGGCACATAAATTGATCAATTGAAAGTGCTAGTTGTTACTAGTTCTGTATTCAATTTAAATATGTTTTCCTTAAAGTTTATGTTTATGTGCTAGTGGGTATAAAGTTTATGTTTATTTTGGAAATGTAGACGAACTGATCAGAGGTACCCACAACCTCAAATGAGCACACAATCTAGTGAATTTTTATATAGGTTGTTGTGTATTTCATACTATTGGATTTGTTAAAGAAGAAAATTACAATATTACACGCATTTTCCTAATAATACCATGCCATGTGGTCACATACCTTCTACTTCATTTTCATGCATTGGCAATGAAGGAGAACCATATTGTCAAGACATGTCACTACTCATTAGAAACATACTTAGGTCCATAGGAGAGTCAAATAACAAGCTCGCACTTGTTCACAAGTAAAGCATTGGTTGGGTCATTTTGAATCTCACCTTGATGTCACAGTAAAAGAATCACCACCCAAAGAAAAAGAAAGGTTTGCTTATAATAGCAATGGTTAGTGAAAGAGAAAACTACTTGTTGAAAGAGTTTTATAACATTAAAAATAAATGCAAGGGATAATAATAAAAAAATAGGAGCCGCCCTACTAATTTTTTATTGATATTAAGCTTCATATCAATTTTAATCTTAATTAAAAGGTGTCTATCTGAATGTCATTCACTTGACTTAATATTTGTGAATGGATTTTTATTATCGTCGTGTCAAATTTGAATTGATCATGTCCACTTATATATAAATGTATAGCATGTAATCATGTTTATACCTTATCCCCTTTATATTTGTTTGGATATTAATATATAAAAATTAAATATAGTTCTCCATTCAAATTCACTTAAACTAATACCATTGAAGTTCTAAGAATGTGAATAACTGCAATGATCATGCATGTAATAAAAACATCTCAAATATTTGAAATCATAAAAGCTATATCGTAAAAATATCTCAAAATTTTGAGTCATAAAGGTCATATGATTTGTATTTTATAATCATGTACTGAATAAGGTTCATATTTTTATCTATTTCTATGCTCTTACACGTGATCAGTATAACTTACTCACAAGCATAATCCTGCACAGTATATCTATAAGCACAAGGCATCACATATGAAAATAAAAGTAACCATTGATAATTTATTTATTTTATAAATTAATAAAAATGATTAATAGTTTTGTAAAGTTTTAATCAATAATA
>LPNX010258328.1:171010-200112 GCA_001517045.1 Pseudotsuga menziesii
CGTGAGGAAATACCAAGAAAACAAACAAGATTTGGACTTGGCATCTCTAGCATTCCTAGATAGGTCCAAACTAGAGGAATTCTTCAATTCAGATGATGAATGTGAGTGTGTGCTTTTCCTAGCCTTCTCCAAAAGGAAATTGAAATCCTAGTTTTTTGCAGTAGGCAAAAATTCTATGCATAACTTATAAAGAGTAAGACACAAAAATACTCTACATCACAAGTTCTTCTTTCGAGAACAAGCCTTAGTTATGAATTCTCTATAAAATTATACCTTGTTTGGGTTGAAAATCTTGCTTCAGTTTGAAAATAACAAATTCAATTTCATAGTTGTTATATAAGAAGCAAATAGACATATGCATACTTCATTTATATACAAAGAAATAATTCATTGAAGCTCTGTTTTGGAGCAAGGACATTCCAAGGGATGAATTGCTTGGGAGTGCTTTGCTACTGAGTGGAAATAACTTAATGGCACCTCCAATTCTGAGTGTAATTTTCAATTCACAATAGTACCTCTTTGTATGTGGATATAGCGGTTTACTATTATATAAAAAAATGAAGAATTAAAGTGTCATGCCTTAAGCAGACTGGTCTGATGTGCAAATATATTTTACCTTTCAAGCTCTTCTTTGCTAGGCTGCACTTAAGTTGGTTATTTTAGTTTTTGGTTCTTAATATTTGTTTTAAGCTGGTAGAAACAGTGCTTATAGATAACATTGGAGAGATCATAGACAAGTTACAACTAAGCTGTGTGATACAGGCAAAGAGGTAAAATTTCTGAAATATGTATAAGTACTGAAACTTGCATTTTCAAAACTGTAGGAAACAAGAAAGCTATGGAAACATCAATAAGTTTTATTTAACTAAGTTCCAAGCAAGAACCACCTATGAAGAGGTGTACACTTCATATACTTTATAGGAGTGTGTGACCATGGTTTCTATTGTATATGAATAATTTTTATAGCATCCGTATTTGAAGAAAATTGACCTGACTTATATTTGTGAGAGTTGATATTCATGTGTTGTGTCATTGCAGTTATGCTAAGTGTGATCAGTAGAAAACTTGGAACATCTCAATACATTGTTTTAAAGGTCTGTACATAAAATATGGACTAAACTCTTACCTTTCTCTATAGGTCACAGTGGAGGAGGCAAGGGACCAGTGTAAACTTCCTTGGATGTGTGAAGCACTTGATAAGTTTGAGGGTTATATTCTTCGAAGTAGAGATGTCTCAAATTCCTCATCTAAATTTACCTCAGATTCTTTGTCGCAGTTCTCAAATGAACATTCACAGTAGTGTATAGAAAATTCAGAGTGTGAGCAAATGGATTCTAGATGTGTAGATGCTGTTAGTTATGATGAGCGTCCAATTAGTCCCATAGAGGATATTCCCCATCTAATTGAGGAAAGTGCAAGTTCATCCTCTGATGAATAAGTCCACTTGTACGTCTTCATAAACTGTTTTGTGCAAGTGTAAACTATAAAGCCTTTAGATTTTGAATGAAATTGCAAGTCTTAAATGTCTGTCTCATTCTTGCTTCCTAATTATGCCATGATATTACTTAACTTTAATAATGCTATGATATTGCTTTCCAGATTAAGTGATTTAAGAATGATTCCAACCTACCTAGGCAGCATTTGATAACTTTGGTTAGTAAAATATATGTATACGAATCAGCAAAAAAAAATTTTAATTTTTAAAAAAAAAATTTCAACAAGCGTCGCTTAAGCGACGGCTTCAAGTGTCGCTCTTCCGACGCTTATTCTAGATATCCGTCGCTTATCCGATGGTTATTTATGTCACCTTTCCGATGCTTATTTTAATCTCCGTCGCTTATCCGACGCTTCTTGATGTCGCTTTTCCGACGATTATTCTTAATATCCATCGCTTATCCGACGGTACTGTTGTCACTTAACCGACGGCAAGGAGGTTATTTTCTTAAAAAACTTTCGCTATCGTCGATAGTATTCCGTTGCTTAACCAACGCTTTAAATTTAACTGACGGTTACTTAGGTGTCGCTTAATCGACGGTTACTTAGGTGTCGGAAGACTGACAACAATTTTCCGACGCTTAAACAAAAATCAAAGTGTCGTACATGCGACAGGGAAGTGTCGAAAATCTGACATGACGGCCGTCGGATTTTTGGTCAAAATGTAGTAGTGGTGGTAAATGTCTCCAACAGAGACAACATGATTCCATCATGGTTGTGGTAGAAAATTTGACCAAAGTGGCACATTTTATACCAGTGAAGTCTACGCACAAGACTGATGACATTGGAAATATCTTCATGAAGGATATTTTCAAATTGCATGGATTGCCGAAGGAAATAGTTTCTGACAAAGATGTCAAGTTCACTTCCAATTTTTGGAAGGGATTGTTTGCATATTTGGGTACAAAGCTAAACATCAGCACTGCATACCATCCTTAGACAGATGGGCAGACAGAAAGAGTTAATCAGGTGCTTGAAGATATGCTTCGCATGTATGTGATGGACAAACCAACCAAGTGGGAATATTACTTACACTTGGTAGAGTTTGCTTACAACAATGCACAACAGGCATCCTTGGGGATGAGTCTGTATGAAGCTTTGTATGGAAGAAGGTGTAGCAAACCAATGACTTGGGATAACCCAATGAACAGAGTTGTGCTTGGACCAGAATTGCTCAAGGAAATGGAGCAAGAGGTTGTAAAGATTTGGCAGAATCTGAAAGTAGCACAGGACAGGCAGAAAAGCTATGTAGATAAGCATAGGATGAACAGAGAGTTCAGTGTTGGGGATCATGTTTAACTCAAAGTGAAAGAAAAGAAAAGTTCCTTGAAGCTTGAAAGTTGTGCCAAGCTATCACCTAGATATTGTGGGCCATTTGAAGTGCTTGAAAGAATAGGGCCTGTTGCATATAGACTTGCATTTCCTGCTAGTACTAGAGATCCTAATTTTTTTCATGTTTCTTTGCTTAATAAATATGTACATGATCCTAACCATGTGATAAATTGGGATGTGATTTAGGTGGAACCCGAGGGAGAGTTCCAAATCGATCCAATGTGCATCCTCGATAAGAAGGTCACAATGCTCCGGAACCAAGCCATAGGGTAGGTAAAGGTGCAATGGGAGCATTACGGACTTGAAGAGGCTATGTGGGAGTTGGAGGATGCCATGTGATTGGCACATCCATTTTTGTTAAATCCTGCAGAACACTAAAGCGGTACCAGTGTAGCATTTTGTTCAAATTTTGTAAAGCACTGAGGACAGTGCTATTGAAGGGGGAGGAGAATGTAACACCCCGGTTTTGACCCCGTCTGCATTAATACATATGTTGTAAATAATCACGGTGAGGAGTTAAGGGAAAAGGATTCACGATTGATTTAGTTATGTTATGTTTCGGATTGGAATAGTCACCAGTGGTATATCGGGACATACGACATATATTAAATTGTGGCATCATGTAAACACACATTTTAATTAAATAACCCAACCAGCTATGTTCACTGCAACTAATTTGAGAAGGGGCATGATTCCAAAGGATAAGGAAGGGTAATGTTAAAAATTGAGTCATGGGAGAAGAGCCATGTGTCACCACTCTCTTTTTCTCACCACCACCTTAGTTATTTCGTTGGTAGTTGGGGGCAGCGATTGGCTGGAAGAAGACCACCACGCTCACACTTTCTCCACGACGTGCCTTGGGGTAGGAGATGGTCTATCCACTATGGAGATCGAGAGTCTGTTCGTTTCCCTCATGCTGGGCAGAGTTAAAAGGTTCCACGTTCCATTGTTGGGGGTTCGCCTTCCCTCCCTCATGCCAATTTCTAGTCTGTGAATTTTCTTCCCCATTCACATAGAAAGATGGTTCTCCTCTGCCTCATGGATTTGTTGGCCTGTGGATCAATTCCTTCCTTTGTTCACGTAGAGTTTTGTGTTTTTTTCCACTGTTGTCAGAATGCATAATGGTTCTCCTATTTCCATCACTAAATTGTGGCTATAATGGCATCAATAGTTCTGTGGGTTTTGTCTTTGTCCATCACGCATAGTTGGGAGTTATTCTTTCCCATTTTCTGCCTGTGCTATTTCTCTAGTGGTTGCATTGAGGATTGGGTGCTGTGGGTTCATAGTCGCTTGTGGGATGCTCTTTGGCGACGTTTTACTTGGCTATGTTTTCCCTTTTTGTGGTGGTATCGCTTGAAGAATTGCTGATAGTTCCTATGTTATGGTTGATAGTGTTTTTCCCCTGTAAAAGCTTGAATAGCTGTTTGGTTGCTTACATGCAGTGGTTTTATCCTCAAACTGCATTAGAGTGGTGAATGAGGGCTTGAGGTGCTTGATAAACCTGGTGGGTTGAGAACCACATAGATAGAGCTACTGAGCTGGCTTTCTTTTGCACAACCCCTGAATAGCACTGGAAGGGAGATCAGGGTCTGAGGGACTGCGTTGTAGAGAAGGGACTGATTTACTTGTGTTGGGTGTGTGTGGGTGTTCTAGAAGCCAAGTTGGTTCTGGTGTTAGTGTCTGTATCTCTTCAATGAGCTCGCCATCTTAGCATTTAGCCTGTCCTAGATCCTGGATGGCCTGATAAAACCAACTTTGTTGGCTTGGATGATCTATTGTTCTCCTGGTAAACCTAACTGTGTTAGCTTGGATGAACTGTGTACCCTTGTGGTGTTGTTATTCTTGGCTATGTGTAAGCCTGTTAGTTCCTTATTACTTAGGGAATCATGCCCAACTCAGGGGTGGGACCATTGCTGAGAGATTGAGGAGCATGCGGGCCTATGGTTGGGTGGAACATTGCAGCGACGCAACTAGTTGCGGAAAAATTTCTTATTAAGATAAGTAGTCTTGCCTAACTTGTGTCTACAATTATGTTTACCGTTGATGAATGATGATATACATGTTAAATGTTGATATGTATATGCATGAGTATTGATTGATATGTTTTGCTTCCATTGTGTATATGAATGATTATGCCTCATAATATGTTTGATGTTTTAAGTATCATGCTTCAGCCTTACATATATGTATGTTCATGTTCATGGGGCTAGATCCCTGATTGTTTTGATGTATAGTAGTGTCCTCTTCATTGGTCAGAGGGTCGGGGATGTTACATCAAGTCAACCATCTATATACATCTTAACCTTTCTTTATATTATATGTACATATAATGTTTTAAAAAATGGCATGTTATGGCCATAATTTAAAATAATGGATCATAGTGTATATATGTGTGTATACAAACAAAACGGTACATGTATGTATCCTCCATATACATGAATTATTATTTATACCCCCTTTCACTGCCACTGTCAGTGACAAGTCTATCTTTGTTTTTCAGCTACTCGATGGTGTTCCCCAACACCAAATAACAAGATCAGATATCTTTTTCAAAGACTACACACAAACCAAAATTTTTAAGTTATTTTACCAACCTATAAAAATAAATACAAAGTTCTATGTACATTTGTTAAAATTCCAAGCCAATATAACATTTTTACTTACTATCCATGTGTAAGTGATTATAGTTGGCAGTGTAATTACATGTACTGTCGGCGCCTCACTAACATCTTGCAAAAAATAAATGGTACCAACAATTTTATACCTGTACAACCCTGTATAAGACAAGCAATTATATAAATATTTAAAAATTTATCTACATCCTACATTGAATTTTTCAAATAAATCGAGGCATACATGTACCTTGGGGGGGTGGAAGAGGTGGGTGAGCAGAGACCCCGATTGGGTTCTCTTCAAACACCACTCGCTCACTAGAAGGATGCATAAAATAATATATGTCAATGTCATCAAATCAATGGATGCACCAAAAATATACTTGCATGTACAAAGAAAACTAACCTACATGGAGGGACAATGAATTTTTTAAAGAAAGAGATACATACATGTACCTTGAGGGGGGATGGGGGAGAGAGGTGGGTGAGAAGAGGCCCCAATTGGGTGCTCGTCAACCACCACTCGCTCATTAGAAGTCTAAATAAAATAATATATGTCAATGTTAGCAAATCAATGGGTGCACTAAGAAGATACTTTCATGTAAAAAGAAAACTATACTACATGGAGGGACAATTACTTTTTCAAAGAAAGCGAGATATACATGTACTAGGGAGGGGGGAGAGGTGGGTCACCAGTGGACCCAATTGGGTGCTCTTCAAGCACCACTCGCCCACTAGAAGGCTCCATAAAATAATATATGTCAATGTCAGAAAATCAATGGGTGCACCAAAAATACACTTGCATATACAAATAAAAATATACTACATGGAGGGACAATGAGTTTTTCAAATATAGCAAGACATACATGTACATAGCCGGGGGAGAGGGGGATCACCAACGGCCCCGATTGGATTCTCTTCAAACACCACTCCCTCACTAGAAATTGGCATAAAATAATATATGTCAATGTCAGCAAATCAATGGGTGCACCAAAAAGATACTTGCATGTACAAAGAAAAATATACTACATGGAGGGACAATTTGGGACACAGAGATACAAGATAAGTGATATATACTAATAGACAGGGGATGTGAAGAGGTGGTTCACCAGTGGTTGAAACAATTGACAACAACCTAAAAGGATGGGCATATGCATCAAAGAGAAAGGTTGCTCGGGTTCCAATTCTATCAGACATGTGTTCCTACGCAAAAAAACATAAATTTACAATTAGAAAATTTAAAATAATTAAAAGCATACATGATGAATCATTAAACACATAATTAAAAGAATACATGTAGTTGCAAATCTTTCTCTACCTGTGATGGACCTATCTTTGATGCAAGAGACTCATCGTTCCCACCCTGCATAAAATATATTGTATCAATATTAAGATGCATTAAATGTGTCTATCCCTACTATAAATATGTAAATCATGATGATAAATTAAAAATTAATGTTCTTACAAGTAACGGTGAAGCACTAAAATCGCATGCAACATTGACTGCTACATCCATATCGTTAGCATTAACGGGCAGAGTATGGTATTCTAGGGTGTCATTGGAGACCAGCTATAATTGTGTTCATGTAAATTGTGAGATACTTAAAATAGAATAATTTATGAAATAATTAAAAACCGTGATATAAAAAACAATAAACTATGTGAAGAACAATTTTGACTTGCATTTTGGCGTAAACCATCGCCGTGAAACTCTAAAGAAGTCACATATCATATGTTTCCATAAGTTGTGGAAGGATGTGGCATGACATGACGCTGAGAACCCTCTGCATGTCCAGTGTGATCTCTAGATCAGGTAGGTTCTGGAGACCTAAGTGGATCCTCTGTGTGTGTTGGTTCAGCCATAGATGGGCCAACCCCAGATGGGAAAGTATCATATGTGCCAACCCCTTGGCCTACATTTCCATCGACACCAATCCCATGTTGAAGCAATGTTTCTGCTAAAGGAAATAATGCCTCATGTGTGTCATCAATCACGAGACCCACAGGAGGATATAAATAAGGGTGGTTTGGTGTGCGTGGAGGTCGTTTCTCACGGTTTGGATCAGTGCTTTCCCCTTTCTTATCTTGTGGAATCCCATGTCCTACCCCATGGAACTCTAAGATATCAAAGTAATTTATGTGTTTACCCAAGATAAACTCAACATACAATTTCCTAAGGAAATAGAATGGGAAGTCTCTATTCCCATGAGGGTCTTCATCGAAGACCATGTACCAACGATCCATCGAGTTGGATTTAATATATGGTTCTATGCACCACTCTATAGAAATATATGATTGACTCGTTGGAGGAACCAATCTAGTGCTAGGGTCCCGGAATAGTGAAAAAAGTTGGTCTTTTCTTATCTTTAATTTCTTTACATGTGTGTACCTCAGCCCAGTGGAATAGCATTGCCTCTAGGAATCCCTGTAGGATCTAATGTTTTATAATGTTTCTTAAGCATTGGAAATTGTATTCATTATGTTATCTAGTTCCTCACCCAATGACTGTCTTATGTGGTTCCCCCTCTAAAAATTTAACTAAGGCGTCCCAATGCACCCAAATGTACAAGAATTTATGAATTCCTATCGCGTTCCTCCTCCATGTGTTCAGTGTTTGGATTTAGGTTTGAGTTTGGGTTTGGGTTTTGGTTTTTTGTGATTTTATTATGGACATTTGCTTCAATATTAGTGTTATCTCTTAATATAAAAAAAACAAATTTTAAAATAAATTAATATTTCATTCTTTGTTTTAATTAAACATTTATTAAATTAACAAAAAAAAATCAAAGAAATACTTACCTTCCATTGCATTCCACCTTGTCAATATCCTCCCTCAAAATGTGCCCTCCAAATCTCATGCGAGCTGAAACTCCTTCCTGATATATCTCCTTTCTAATCTTCGCTACCTCCAATGCAAAATAAACAAATAAAGGTCACAGGCGTGTGTTTTATATATATATTTACAAATCACACTTACCAGTTGTAGCTCTTACAAAATTCAATACCGATATATTGCACTTGTGATATAGTGTAAGTATCTTTTTCTTCAGTTTTAGGCTTGGGTTTTATGAATGAAACCATGTATAACTCATATGGGTTATAGATTTAGTTCTCGAACTTGTATTTTGGAGTTATAGAATGACACTAAAAAGTAGCACCATTTTTGTCCCTTTACCCTTAAAATTAGCTTCTCCATATAATAAAGTTCCCTCACATCTTTACAAAACCTATGCCAACATGAAACTTGTAATGTCCCCAAAAATCGAAAAAAAAACTATTATAGGCTAGTAAAACTACCTAGATAGAACATTATTCACTTGTGGAACTCTGTCATACACTTCATGTACCAATTTTTATTCATAAGTTGTTCTTACGTTCTGTCTGTTACTTTCAATCATTATTTTTGATGTATTTTACTTATGATTTCATAACTGGATTTAAATGCTTTGTCCTTTCTACATTGTCGCACTTGTTAATTATAGAGTCCTAACTTAACTTTTTTGTGGAAACAAAGTAGGAGAAATGGAGGGACTTGTTCTCCCATGATGGTTTGAGAGGTAAAGGTATTTACTTGTTAGCAGGCTTACTTAGTTCTCTGAACTAAGGCACCTATTCTATTTCATATGCAGTTCATGCTTGCGATGAGATCTTATTTAACGAGTACTGGAAGTCTTGATTTTAAAGAACATACTGATGGTTGGCTTTGGTTTCTTGTCGACTCAGAATTATAACCAGGTATAAATCCTATTCTCACCAATTTAGCTATCACTGCTAAATTTCCTATTTAGTATTCATGCTTCATTACGGAATTGTAAATTTATCGATTTACATATTAGTATTAACTTAGTTCTATGTGTATTTTATTAAGTCTTATTAATACCTCTTATGTTTTCTATTTGCAGGTTATTGTCTTGGATTAAGGACAGACCCTTGATTTTTATGAGGGTTAATTGTTTAACATGGCATATTACATATGCCATGTTCACTAAGCACAAGCTTAGGGATTAATTGTATTGTTTTGTGTGATGGATTAAAGCCTAAGGTTTACATGTTATGTTTAAAGTATAATTCTTATGGCTTGTGTTGAGACTAGCGCAAACCAATCTTTATCTATGCACTAAACCTTAACATTGTAATGTGTTACCTTGTGTTATGAAATGGGTTGGCGAATATAACATATGGTCAAACCATATGTTGGCAGGGTTTAAGATTTTGCATGGGAAAATGGAGGTCACGAATGCAACGAAACTTAACTATGGAGAGTGGGTTTGGTATTTCAATAATGGTCACCAGCTGGTGAATTTGATGTTCTTGGTAATCGTTGCAGCCCCAAGCTTAGGGATTGGCTCATGATAGATTTGTCATTTGCATTGTTTGAGTTGGGGTTTGGTCTTATTCTGTGCAGGGGAAAAATGGAGGCGACCTCCATGGCCACGAAGGTAAGAATTCGTTTGGCTTCACAGTAATTTGATGGTTTAACATTGTTGCACTTGAACATTGTCATACTTATCACCTTGTTTGTGGGTGGTTGCAGGTGATGGGGCATGTCGAGAGTATCATGGTTCAAATCTCATTGTTGGTTCCTATGTGATGCCAACAGAGTAAGGTAAGCCTACCAACAAGAAGGTGCTTGTTATTTCTTGGCCTGACTGAGTGATGTCTTTGCTATTTGGTTTTGGGGTTCCATGGTGGGGTTTAAATTCTCCTTCGGGCATGTAATACTCATACTTGGGTTTTTAATTCAATGTTTCAGTGGCTTTGGTCGTGGAGTAAAATCACATTTCTTTTTGTTCTGTGTATAAATTTTGGGTTTGTAAAATTATAAAATGGTGTGGGCCTTTGAGCGATGGTCTGCACCATTTCTTCCAATGGTGCAATAGCCCATTGAAATTCCTATGTGGACTTCATTTTGGCTTTGAAAAGGAATGTGTAGAGATACTGCAATTGACAATAATGTGTATGATGTGGATACTCTTCATTTTAAATGAAATGCATGTCGTTTTTAACCTTACTGTGTATGTGGAAATGTATTCTATGTTAATGGTTTATTAAGGTGGTTTTAACACAGGCATTCACCTTCATTTACGATTTGTGTGTTTAGTAGTTAAATTGCTTGAAAATATTGGCAGCATGGGGTAAGGCCATACCATAAAAGGATTTAGCCTTTCCCATCGTGGATGTGATAGCTTCACTGCAGCATTACTGATTATATTTCCTTTAATAGTTTAAGAGGTGAATCACTAACAGAGTAGTTTTTATTATTATAGACCACATTGTGTATTTTTAGTTTGGCATTGCTGTGGCTTGAGTGAATGTTATGCATAGCATCTATTGGTTATTTAATGTTATGATTTCTTGGGTTTTGTTGATATTGTGGATTTTGTGGAAGTCAGGGGTTGTAATCCCATGATGGCCTTCGTTGTTGTGATTAGACTGTAAATGGCCTCTGTGTATTAAATGTTGGTTGAGGCTGTGTTTATCGTAATCACAGTTCTTATTATCAGCAAGGTGGTGATTTATAATTTGTTTCCCACATACATGTTATGTATAGTGTGGCCTTTGATTTGAATGCAGATGAAACTCATTAGAGTTTGACTCTGTTCAGGTGTTAATGTAATTTATTTTGATTTATGGAAAAGGTTGGACTTGTACGCCCATAGGATTCGATTCCTGTCCCCATTGTAATATTTGGGTTTGTAATTTGATCTTGATATAAATTTATACATGAAACGATTTTTATGTATGATTTATTATTTCATTCTCTATATGTAAGGTTTAATGAGTTATAAAATTTTGTTTAATGGTTAATAATACATGAAATTGGTTGGTTAAGATAGATTTAATAGAACTGTGGGTGCTTATATATGTGTGTGTGTGTGTGATCATAGATTTGATATAGGACCACATGGATGGTCACGATGCCTCCTCTGTGCACTTAATTATGATGATGTTACTTAATGGAATTGATTTTCTAATTAGTTGATAGTTAACGAGACAGACCTTGAAAGGTATTAATGGTTTATTTATTCTTTGATTTAATTTATATTCTAGTTCTATTGATAAATACTGATATTTAGTATTCTGGTTTACTTACTGCTGTTAATAATTAGATGGATACTATCATAGTTCTTTTATTGTACTTTTAGGTTGAATCTAGTATTGATATAGGATTATATGAATTCCTACTTCAGAACTAGTTTGAAATAAACTTAGACAATCCTCTACTGACAAATTAAATATGTCAGCAGAGTAATAAAACCTATAGAATGATTACTTAGTTACTGTAAATAAAACACTAGTTTATAGTAGACATAATCTGAATATTGAAGTAAATAGAGAAGCAAACTTAAAGCTACAATCCTCGTAATATACATCATATGATAAAATCTATAGCCTAAGGGTAATATTTAAGTAATACAAACCCTAGGAGCTTCTAACCAGAAAATCAAACCAATAGGGTTAGGAGATGTATTAAAATCATTTACCTAGTATATCCAGCAATTACTCTAGCAAATATAATAGACAGTCTAGGGTTACAATTTAAGAAATGTAAACCCTAGGATATATAGCCTCAGAACCATCATTTATGGGGTTAAAAATATATAATGAACCTTTACCTAAAGCATCCATCATTTGTACTAGGAATGAACTTGACATACTAAGAACTCGTACCTGTAATTTTCTGAAGATCCTTTAATGGTTGAACCTGTACACTTTAAATAACCAGCATTAAACAATTAAGACAGATCTGACCTCTTGTTTTGATGACCAAATCACTTGGGAACTACCACGTTCCACCCAACGATGACCCAAAACTGCTCTAGGTTTAAATCCGGATCCCCCCAAGCTGGACTCCAACATGAAAGTAGCTTAGAGCTCCAAAAGGTACAGTTTCCTAACTAGTGTATTAGATATGGATCAATTGTCCTTTTCCTTCAAGGAAATGTTTCTTCAAGAATTTACTTGAGAGAAAACAGGCAAAAAATGACTCCTCTAATAATAGATCAGAGCCCCAATACTTTACTTGGTTTGAGTCTTTATAGACATACTTTTCAATCTAAAGGGACAGTTAAATCATGAAACCTTGGTTTCTTGATTTAACCCTTTTCAATTTCTTTGGGTAATTATTAATATTTTAACTTAGGAACTTTCTACTAGTTCCTGGTTGAAATTTTATAGACATTATACTATTTATTAATTTTTAATATAAAATAATAATTGATGGAGCTTCTCTTCTTTCTTTCATTTATTTATATTATTAATATATTTAATTCTTTATACATACCATGTATAAAGTACACAATAATATAACACTTTGTTAACATTTGTCTTTAGGCATCATATACCATGATCCCTAGAATTAATAGCACTTCTTCATTAAGGTCAAGTAGGTAGATGGCTTAGGTCTACTAGGCTAGGAAACTCTAAACATCCTTGCATGTTGGAATTCCCTCGTATAATGTGATAGCTCTTCATTACTTTGATGAGAATATAGAAATTCGACATTTCAGTTAATCACTTATAAATAATGGTATGATGAGATCAATATTTTTCTTAAGTTGTTTTCACTCGGAAGTCATTAAATTCTTTTTAGTAACCCCTACCGCTTACTAGAGCCCATACTCAACGCTTTAATAGGGAGTTACAATTTAGTGCAATTCCAAAGATCCTCACTCAATAGTAGTGTTAGGATGTACTTGTATGATACACCTAGGGATACAATGGCCAAGGATCCCATGGTTCAAAGCTTATGCTCAACATCAACATGGAAGGCTCCAAGGCTTATTCCCAACACATCCAATTATCTTTTCATGTGTTCCAGAGCTTCTCGCTCAACACAAAGGTAAGTACTCATGTCCTCTAGAGCTTCTTGCTCAACAAAAATCATTAATCACTCAAGTGCTCCAGAGCTCCTCACTCAACACAAAACATCTCATCAATCATGTGTTTCAGGGTCCACACCGAACACAAATAAGCATATACATACATCATCAATAATTGGCTTATGCCATATAAAAAAAATCATCATGTTCACATGAAGTGGGTTCTTCGACCCAATATAAAAATAAACATCGAGATAATCATCATAATCAATAGGCACATGCCTATAAGTGTTAGGTCTAAAATTCAGGATATTACATCCCTCCCCGCTTATAACAACATCGTCCTTATTGTTCTAGGGACTCGAAACGATATCATGAAATAAGGCAGGGTAAGCCTTTATCATGGTGGCCTCATTCACCCAAGTAGCTCCATTAGCCTCAAAGTTCTTCCACTGCACTTTCAATTGGAACATGGTGTACTTATTAAGCTACACCTCTCTCTTGTCCAGCAGATCAGTAGGCTTAGGGACAAAATCCCCTTCAGGTTCCACCTATAATAGGGACCAATCAACAACATGTTTAGTATCATAAAAATATTTCTTTAACAAATATGCATGGAAAACATTTTGGACTCTTACATGTGTGGAAAATTCTAGTTCATAAGCCACTAGCCCTTTCTTGGCTAGTATTTCAAAAGTTCCACAAAATCTAGGTGATAACTTACCACACCTACCCAAGCTCAACGAGCTCCATTTGGATTTTACTTTCAATTAAACATGATCGCCTATTTGAACGTCCTTATATTTTCTTTTCCGATCCGCGTAACTTTTATGGCAGTCCTGAGTTTCTTTAAGGTTCATCTGGACCTTGGTAACCAAATGGTCCAATTCCATCTACAAATCAAGCCCTAACATGAGCTGATCCACCAGGCTATCCCAAGTAACCATTGTTCTACACTTCCGTCCATAGAGTACCTCAAAGGGACTCATCTTGGTGGAAGTTTGATACACATTGTTATACGCAAACTCTACGAGGTGCATGTAATACTCCCACTTCATGGGATTGTTCATGACATACATTTGGAGCATGTTATCAACAATTTGGTTTACTTTCTTTGTCTTCCCATCTGTCTGTCGATGATATGTAGTGCTAAAGTTCAACGACGTCTCCAATCCGGTGAATAAATATCTCCAAAAGTTTCCTATAAACTTAACATCTTGATCCAAGATAATTGCCTTAGGTATCCCATGCAATCCAAATATCTCTTTCAAGAAGCTATCAACAATGTTCATGGCCTTATAGGCTGACCCCATCAGAATGAAGTGTTCTTATTTTGACAACTTCTCGATGAACACAAAAATAGAATCATTTTGCTTCTTACTTTTCAGTAAACAGGTGATGAAATCCATACTAATGACCTTCCACTTCCATTCTAGAATGGGTAACGGGTGTAGCAATCTTGCAGGATGCTGATGTTTAGCTTTGACTAGCTGACATTCCTGACATTTTGCAATAAACATTGCAATGTTGGCCTTTAACTTAGGTGAGAAAAAGTGTCTCTTGATGGCGGAAATCATCTTTTGATATCCAGGGTTCCGGAGTAGGGTTCCCGATGAAGTTCCATGAGGATGCTAGACCGAAGGTCCCCTCCTTTTGGAACATACAACTGATCCTTAGACCATAGCAGTCTGGATTCATCTACCTTGTATTCCTTTTGTTTTTTAAACAACCCGTCCTCTTGGAATTTCTTGAGGATTTCCACATAGAAGGGGTCAACTCTGTTGGGCGCTCTAATCCTCTCATGTAAATATGCTTTGATTTGACTCAAGGTCACCTCATAAATCATATGAGTTCGTCTGCTCAAAGCATCGACAACCTTATTCTCTTTTCCCTTAATGTGCTTTAGCTCGAAATGGTACTCGCTAAGGAAACCCAACCATCTGGCTTGCCTCACATTCAGATCCGGTTGTTCAAATAAATACTTAAGGCTCATATTGTTTGTCTTTAGAAGGAACTTCCTTTCCATGAGGTAGTTCCTCCACATCCTCAAGGCATGGATGATGGAAACTAACTCAATATCATGCATAGGGTAATTTTTCTCATGCTCTTTTAACTTTCACGATTCATAACAGAACGTTTGAACGTTCTGCAAGAGGACTCCTCCAAATCCTTCCTTGCTTGCATCCATGCAAACAACAAAATCCCCATCGGGATCCACAATCTGTAACAATGGTGCGGTCATCAAAAGTTGCTTAATATTTTGAAAACTTTCTTCACACTTAGCGGTCCATAAGAACTTACTTGCTTTCTTCTGCAAAGTAGTCATGGGGCAAGCGATTCTCGAGAAGTTCTCAATGAAATTTTGATAATATCAGGCTAATCCAAAGAATGACTTAATGTCAGTGAGACTAGTAGGGGTAGGCCAATCCTTTATGGATTTAATATTTTCCAAGTCCACAGCTATCCCTGTCTCAAAGATAATGTGACCTACATATTGTATCTGTAGTTTGTAAAAATCATATTTACTAAATTTAGCATAAAGCTTGTGTTCTCTCAACACTTGTAGTACTATGTGAAGGTGTTCTTGGTGTTTTTATTTATTCTTTGAATAAACTAGTCTGTTATCTATAACAACTAGGACAAACTTATCCATATACTTACCAAATATGGTGTTTATCTTACACATAAAGTTCGTGTGTGCATTGGTCAACCTGAACGGCATCAGTACAAACTCGTAGTGCCCGTACCTTGTACGAAAGGCGGTATTGTAAATATCCTTATTGTGAACCCTTCCTGATGGTACATGGATCACAGGTCAATCTTTGAAAAGCTTTGGCTCTGCCCACCTTATCGAACAAGTCTTTGATCCTAGGGAGTGGGTAACGGTTTTTTATACTCATTTTGTTCAACTGATTGTAATCGATGCACATCTGCATCGTACCATATTTCTTATTTATGAACAATATTGGTGCTCCCCAAGGGGACACACTAGTTCGGATATACCCTTTCCCTATCAACTCATCCAACTATAGTTTGAGTTCCACCAACTCAGGTGCACTCATGCAGTAAGGGGATTTGGAGGACGGAACTAATCCTGGGGTCACTTTGATGGAAAAATATAGGTCTCGTTTCAGAGGTAATCTAGGGATTTCCTTGGGAAACACATCTTTGAATTCTTCAAGAATGGAGAATTATTCTATGTGTTGTTCCCTATCCGACTCTATGTCTCAGATGTTTACTGCAAACAACTTGTAGCCTTTCCTAACACATTTTTTTGCTTGTAAGGTAGATATTTCTCTTACAGAAACTTTCTTTGGAATGCCCTGAACCTTCACTTAGTTCCCTACGCTATCAATACATAAGATAGACTTGTGCAAACAATCAAGCATGGCATGGTGATGTTCCAACCAGCCCATGCCAATAAGTACATCATATGATCCTAAAGGTAGGATGTTTAGGTTAAATTTCATAAAAAACCATTCAAGATTACCTCACATTCTTTAACAATTTCCGAAACTTTCTATTTCGTACTAGTGGCTAACTGTACCAGTGAGGGTTTTTCATGTTTTACTTTGCCTAGTTTGCATTCATCAACAATTTTTGGGTAAACATAGCTTCGCCAAGCATCGAGATCAATAAGTATTGAAATAAAAGCGTTCAAGATCTTACCTTCTATCTCAACCATCGTAGCTTGATGATCTTCTTATCAGCCATCCAATGCTGCATAGATCCAAGGTGTTCCAGCTATGTCCTTGATAGTTGGTTCTTCTTGTAATTTGTGCAATACCCCAATGGTCTTGTTCCTACAATCTCAGGCATAATGAGGCCCACTGCATTTCCAGCACTTGATCTATAACGGGGTAGCATTGGCTCCACTTGCTACTGGTTTGCTAACATTAGCAGTTGGTACATAAGGCTTTGCAATAGATCGATTAAATTTCTTGTTCATTTGAAAGTTGTTATTTTGCTTTCTGTATGGCTATGGCCTGGACCGAGGTTTGTGGTTATCAGAGAAGTTCTTAGACTTGTCTCGGTTTCATTTCAGGTTCTCCTACCTCAGTTGTCCATGCTCATAACAAAGCCTAGATTTGTGCAGCATTGTATCCAAAGTCTTAGGCATGTCAAATTAAATTATGTCACAAAAACTGTGAGGAAGACATCCTAGGAACTGTTGGATATTTACCTTTTCTCCTTTGATGTATGACACATAATGCAATAGATATAGAAATATTTTAATAAACACATCCATAGTCGTCGATCCCATGCGTAGTTTGTGAAACTCTTTCATTTTTCTGTCAAAGAACCTTTCCGACATATATTTTTCTTGGAAAAATTTTCGGAAATTATCCTAGCGTATTTTCTGCATCTCATCTTTCTTTGTGTGTTTTAAATTCATCCACCATCTTGTTGCCTCACCTTTAAGTTATAGATGGAAAGCCTAGACTTCATCTCACTTGAGTAGTTATGAACCTGGAAATACTTACTCATGCCCAGAAACCATTCTTCATCCTTTTCCCCAGTGTTTACTTCACCTTCATAGGTCACGGCTCTTAGTTTTCAAAACTCCCCCTGAAGACTGTCATCACTCCTTCGCTTATTTATCCATGGAGAAAGTGAGTCGCCACTAGAAGGATTGTGATGGTCTCCTTTTGGTGCTTCAAGGGTGTGTTCTTCTTTTTCCTCTCCTCTTGGGCTGCTAGCCCGTTTTGGGTAAGGTTCTCTTTTGGAATTGTTTGTGGACTGAGTAGGTTTACCTTGCGGGCTTTCTCCCATCATATTTCTCAGTAAGGCTTCATTTATATCTTGTTGTTCCTTCCTTTTGTTCAGGTTATCTTCTCTGAATCTTTTCACTTCACCTTGAATATTGTGTACATTTTTTAAAACATCATAGTTTAGCTCGACCACCAGCTCCACTTCCAGATTGGCAGTGGTCATCTTTCCTTGCCGACTATTTTCTTTTTCAGTATTCATAAACTGAATAGTGCTGTAAAAATTCTTGTAACTGTAAAAATATTTAATAATAGGAAAAATTTCTATTAGAAAGAAAAATTTAATATTATACTTTATTTTCTTTGCGGTGATAGCTTGGTCCACCCATAATTCTCTTAGTATTGAAACTTGGCTTTCATACCACTTGTAATGTCCCCAAAAATTAAAAAAAATTAAAAATTATTATAGGCTACTAAAAAGGCCTAGATGGAACATTATTCACTGGCGGAACACTGTCGTACACTTCATGTACCCATGTTTATTCGTAAGTTGTTCTTACATTATGTGTGTTAATTTTAGTCATTATTTTTAATGTATTTTACTTATGATGTCGTCACTGGACTTATATGCTTCCTCCTTTCTGCATTGTCACACTTGTTAATTATAGAGTCCTAACTTAACTTTGTGTCTGGAAACAAAGTGGGCGGAGTGGTGGTACTCATTATGCCATGACGGTTTGAGAAGTAAAGGTATTTACTTGTTAGCAGGCTTACTTAGTTCTATGAACTAAGGCGCCTATTCTATTTCATATGCAGTTTGTACTTGCAACGAGGTCTTATTTAATGAGTATGGGAAGTCTTGATCTTAAAGAACATACTACTCATTGGATTTGGTTTCTTGTCGACTCGGAATTATAACCAGGTATAAATCCTATTCTCATCAATTTAGCTATCACTGCTAAATTTTTTGTTCAGTACTTATGCTTCATTACAGAATTGTAAATTTATCGATTTACATACTAGTATTAACTTCATTCTATGTGTATTTGATTAAGTCTTATTAATACCTCTTATGTTTTCCATTTGCAGGTTATTGTCGTGGCTAAAGGATAGACCCTTGATTTTTATAAGGGTTAATTATTTAACATGGCATATTACATATGCCATGTTCACTAAGCATAAGCCTAGGGATTAATTGTATTGCATTATGTTAGGGCTTAAAGCCTAATGTTTACATGTTAAGTTTAAAGTATAAGTCTTACGGCTTGTCTTGAGACTAGCATAGACCAAGCCTTATCTATGAACTAAACTTTAACGTTGTAATTTATTAAGCCTTGTTATAACATAAGCGTTGTAATGTGTTACCTTGTGTTATGAAATGGCGTGGAAAATATCACATATGGTCGAACCATATGTTAGCAGGGTTTAAGATTTGCATGCGAAAATGGAGGTCATGAATGCAATGAAACTTAACTATGGAGAGTGGGTTTGGTATTTCGATAATGGTCACCAGTTGGTGCATTTAATGTTCTTGGTAATCGTGGCAGCCCCAGGATTAGGTCTTGGCTCACGATGGATTTTTATTTGCATTGTTTGAGTTGGGGTTTGGTCTTGATTTGCGTAGGGGAAAAATGGAGGCAACCTCCATGGCCACGAAGGTAAGAATTCATCTTGCTTCACAGTAATTTGAGGGTTTAACATTTATGCATTTGAATGTTATCATACTTCTCACCTTGTTTGTGGGTGGTTACATGTGCTAGGGTCTGTGGAGATTATCATGGTTCGAAGCTCATAGCTGGTTCCTATGTGATGTCAACAGAGTATGGTAAGGCCGCCAACAACACGGTGCTTGTTATTTCTCGGCCTGACTAAGTGATGTCTTCGTTGTTTGGTTTTGGGGTTCCATAGTGGGGTTTAAATTTGCCTTCGAGCATGTAATACTCAGAATTGGGTTTTTAATTCAATGTTTCAGTGGCATTGGCCATGGAGTGAAATCGCATTTATTTTGGTTCTCTGTATATATTTTGGGTTTGTAAATTTATAATAATGTGTGGGCCTTTGAGCCATGGGCTACACCATTGCTTGCAATGGTTCCATATCCCATTGGCATGGTTGTGTAAACTTCATTTTGGCTTTCAAAGGGACTATGTAGAGATATTGCGATTGGCAATACTGTGTATAATGTGGATACTCTGCGTTTTAAATGAAACAGACATCATTTTTAATCTTACTATGTATGTGGAAATGTATTCTATGTTAATGGTTTAATAAGGTGGTTTTAACAAAGGCATTCGCCTTTGTTTAAGGTCTGTGTGTTGAGTAGTTAAATTGCTTGAAAATATTGGCATTGTAGGGTAAGGCCATGCCGTAAAAGGATTTATCCTTTCCCATCGTTGATACGATAGCTTCGCTATGGAATTACTAATTATATTTCATTTAATAGTTTAAGAGGTGAATCACTAACATAGTAGTTTTATTAATTATTAACCATACTATGTATTTTTAGTTTGGCATTGTCATGGCTTGGGCGAATGTTGTGCCTAGTATCTGTTGGTTATTTATTGTTATGACTTCTTGCGTTTTGTTTATATTGTGGATTTTGTGGAAGCCAGGAGCTGTAATCCCACGATGGCCTTCGTTGTTGTGATTACACTGTAAATGGCCTCTATGTATTAAATGTTAGTCGAGGCAGTGTTGTAGTGTAATCACAGTTCTTATTATTAGCAAGGTGGTGATTTATAATTTGTTGCCCTCATACATGTTGTGTATACCGTGGCCATTGATTTGAATTCATACAGAACTCATTAGAGTTCGACTTTGTTCGGGTGTTAATGTAATGTATTTTAATTTATGGAAAGGGTTGGGCTTGTATGCCAACAAGATTTGATTCCTGTCCCCATTGTAATATTTGGATTTGTAATTTGATCTTGATATAAGTTAATACATGACACGATTTTTATGTATGATGCATTATTTCATTCGTTATTTGTAAGTTTTAATGAGTTATATAATTTTGTTTAATGGTTAAGCATAAATGAAATTGGTTGGTTAAGATAGATTTCATATAACTATGGGTGCTTATATATATAATGAGAGATTTGATATAGGACCACATGGATGGTCACAATGCCTCCTCTGTGCACTTTACTCTGATGCTGCTACTTAATGAAATTGACTTGCTAATTAGTTGATTGTTAACGAGACAGACCTTGAAAGGTCTTAATGGTTTATTTATTCTTTGATTTAATTTATATTCTAGTTCTGTTACTAAATACTGATATTTAGTATTCTAGTTTACTTAGTATTGTTAATAATTAGATGGATACTATCATAGTTATTTTATTGTAATTTTAGGTTGAATCTAGCATTTATATAGGATTATATGAATTCCTACTTCTGAACTAGTTTGAAATAAACTTAGAAAATCCTTTGCTGAGAAATGAAATATGTCAGTAAAGTAATAAAACCTAGAGAACAATTACTTATTTACTGTAAATCAAAACCTAGTTTATAGTAGACATAATCTGGATATTGAGGTAAATACAAAAGAAAACTTAAAGGTACAATCCTGGTAATATACAGCATATGATAATGCTTACAAAATTTAAGTAATACAAACCCTAGCAGCTTCTAACTAGAAAATTAAACACATAGAGTTAGCAGATGTATTGAAATCATTTACCTAGTATATCCAACAATTACTCTAGAAAATAGAATAGAAAGTCTAGGGTTACAATTTAATAAATGTAAACCCTAGGAGATATAGATAGAACCATGATTTATGGGGTTAACAATATATAATGAATCTTTACCTAAAGCAGCTAGCATTTGTACTAGGAATGAACTTGACATACTAAGAACTCATACCTGTAATTTTCTGAAGCTCCTTTAATGGCTAAATCTGCACACTTTAAATTACGAGCATTAACCAATTAAGACAGATCTGAGCTCTTGTTTTGATGACCAATTCACTTGGGAACTACCACGTTCAACCCAACCATGACTTGAAACTGTTCCTGGTTTAAATATGGATCCCCCCGAGCTGGACTCCAATATGCAAGTAGCTTAGAGCTCCTTAATGTAGGGTTTCCTAACTCGTGTATCACATATGGATCAGTTCTACTTTTCCTTCTAGGAAATTTTTCTTCAAGAATTTACTTGAGAGAAAACATGTAGAAACTGACTCGTCTAATGATAGATCAGAGCCCCAAGCCTTTACTTGGCTTGAGTATTTATAGACAGACTTTTCAGTCAAAAGGGACAGTTAAATCAAGAAACCTTGGTTTCTTGATTTAACCCTTTTCAATTACTTTGGGTAAAAATTAATATTTTAACTTAGAAACTTTCTACTAGTTCCTAGTTGGATTTTTATAGACATTATACTATTTATTAATATTTAATAATAAATAATAATTGATGGAGTTTCTCTTCTTTCTTTCATTTATTTATATTATTAATATATTTAATTCTTTATAGATACTATGTATAAAGTACATAATAATGTTAACATTTGTCTTTGGACATCATATACCATGATCGCTAGACTTAATGACACTTCTTCATTAAGGTCAAGTAGGTAGATGGTTTAGGTCTACTAGGCTAGGAAACTCTAAACATCCTTGCATGTTGGACTTCCCTCATATAATGTGGTATCTCTTCAGTACTTTGATGAGAATATTTAAATTCGACATTTCAGTTAATCACTTATAAATAAGTATGACGAGATCAATATTTTTCTCAATTTGTTTTCACTCGAAAGTTATTAAATTATTTTCAGTAGCCCCTATCGCTTACCAAAGCCCATACTCAACGCTTTAGCAAGGAGTTACAATTCAGTGCAATTACATAGCTCCTCTCTCAATAGTAATGCTAGGATGTACTTGTGTGATACACGTAGGGATACAATGGCCAAAGATTCGATGCTCCAAAGCTTATGCTCAACATCAACATGGAAGGCTCCACAGCTTATGCCCAACACATCCAATTATATTTTCATGTGTTCCATAGCTTCTCACTCAACACAAAGGTAAGTACTCATGTTATCCAGACCTTCTCACTCAACAAAAATAATTAATCACTCAGGTGGTCCAGAGCTCCTCGCTCAACACAAAACATCTCATCAATCATGTGTTTCAGGGTCTACGCCCAACACAAGCAAGCATATACATACATCATCAATAATTGGCTTACACCCAATATATAAAATAAATCATCATGTTCACATGCAGCTCGGTCTTCGACCCAATATAAATGTAAAAATCAAGATAATAATCATAATCAATAGGCACATGCCTAAAAGTGTTAGGTCCAAAATTTGAGATATTAGATCCCTCCCCTCTTAGAACAACACCATCCTTGGTGTTATAGGGACTCATAACGATATCATGAAACAAGGAGGGGTAAGTCTTTCTCATGGTGGCCTTGTTCTCCCAAGTAGCTTCATCAGCCTCAAAGTGCTTCCACCGCACTTTCAATTGGACCACGGTGCACTTCCGGAGCTGCACCTCTAACTTGTCCAGCATATGAGTAGGCTTAGGGACAAAATCCCCTTCAGGTTCCACCTGTAATAGGGACCAATCAACAACATGTTTAGTATCATAAACATATTTCTTTAACAAATATGCATGGAAAACATTTTAGACTCTTACATGTGCGGGAAATGCTAGTTCATAAGCCACTAGCCCTTTCTTGGCTAGTATTTCAAAAGGTCCACAAAATATAGGTGCTAGCTTACCACACCTACCCAATCTCAATGAGCTTTGTTTGGCTTTTACTTTGAAGTAAACATGATCGCCTATTTGAAAGTCCTTATATTTTCTTTTCTGATCCGCATAGCTTTTCTGGAGGTCCTGTGCTTCTTTAAGGTTCACAAATTGTTCCAAGTCCATCAACAAATTAGGCCCTAAGATGAGCCGATCAACCAAGCTATCCCAAGTAACTATTGTTTTACACTTTTTTCCATAGAGTACCTCAAAGGGACTCATCTTGGCAAAAGTTTGATAACCATTGTTGTACACAAACTCTGTGAGGTGGAGGTAATCCTACCAGTTCCTGGGATTGTTCATGACATACATTTGTAGCATGTCCTCAACAATTTGTTTTACTCTCTCTATATTCCCGTCTGTCTGTGGGGTATATGCAGTGCTAAAGTTCAATTGCGTCTCAAATATGGAGAATAAATATCTCCAAAAGTTTCCTGTAAACTGTTGTAATGGATAATTCACCTAATAACCTAGGCCTGGGGGTTACCAACATACTATGACCTTGCAGACAATTTGATTATAAAAGCACAAATAGGAAATAGGGAAGTAGCAGGAACTTACTTGTAATAAACGAAGGTTGATCCAAGCTAAATCCTTCCTCTTTGCTTCACTCCTACAATCTCCAGGATAATTCCTCCTTCAACCTTTTAACAAAGGTTCTTCCAATATACGGTATGATTCATATATAAAGATGCAGGTTAGGAAAATCACATATTATAATGAAATATAAACATTTACCAAGCCACAACACATGAAACACAATATGGAAGAAGTAATCTGCTTTATTAACAATAATAGAGGGAGTTTAGGTTACAACCCAATGTCTGAACAAGGGACTCCTCTGTCACCAAAGGACTCTGAGTTTCTCTGCTCCAAAGATTCTGTAGAAATTCCACCAGCATAACTTTTCTCTCCAAGTATGAATATCCAACACCCTCCCCAAGGCCTCTATTTATCTGAAGGAAATGAGGCAGTTCTCGAAGGTTAGGGAGGTTATAGCAGTTAATGGGATTAAGGTAATGAAACAACTAATCTCCCATTAACGCGTGTTTTTAAAAACTAATTTTGAGGAAACTATGCGCGGGTCTGTAGTAAAGCAACCGGCGCATCATGCGCGACTCTTTACAAGAGCAACCCGCGCATAGATGTATGCGCGACCTGCTGAACATAATACTCGCGCATATGCGCGATATGCCAATAGAGATAGTCGCGCATGCACTCAAAATCTCAAAATAGCAAAGTAACCAGCTGGGCATATAGGTAATGTATTTCATCATCAACCAAGGTATAATGAAACTAGGCAACCCTCAATCCATAAGTGTCCTTTTGTGTGCCAACCTGAGGGATGTCAGCACTCGGACGGAGAGGTGCCAATCAGCTGTATAACAGATGCCCCCTAATGTGTGAGGTCAGAGGGGAACGATGGCCGAAATACATTATAATACTGACTCTGGAGAAACTCAGAAGTCCAATGGAGCAGAAGGAGTACCTGAAACCAATACATAATAATGTCATATACAAAGCTATATCTGAGGATGCTATGTTCAATTTACTGGAACACTAGCTCCTTTACAAGATGAGAATACATCATATAATACGGGTAAAACCACGTATGTACAAAGGTGGATCAAAGCCACAATATAACAATGATGAGTCTTCAAAGATCTGGAAGCTGGATATAGAAACGGAACATAGTCTTGCGCAACTTAGTTCATAAGTGAGGAACTCAGGTCTTCATACGAGATCCCAAAGAACCAAGTACAATCCAAGCCATGTGAATAAGGGTAAGCTGAATTCAAACATGGAGAGGATTCAACAGTTTGTCAACCAATAGATGATAATTGACAACTGAAGCAAAGGAGTTCACCAATGATGAAAGTGAATCCAGAGGTACTACCGTCAAACTCTAGGTCTTCGTCATCAGGAAGTGCTGAAACTAAACCATACTGTGATAGGGAAGGCAATAGATCCTCCAACGGATCACAAGAGTGACTAGGAACTGGGCAAAAGAAGGTAGACACAAGGAAAAGGATAACAGATATAACGGTGATTGGATCAGGCTATAAATCAGATAGTGAGAAGAATCCTTGAACAGTGAGCATGACACAGAGATGACCCAAGGCAGCGTATAACAGATAGATAGGACAACTAGACTTATCTGTCATGTAGGAGACATGATCAGATTCCCCATGTATAAAGGACAAGAGGAAGAGCAAAGACTCAAAGTGGTAGCTGAACACAGATGTACACTGAAACATGGATATCGGAAGGCAAAGAGTGCTATGTTCAAGGATGACATGCTACCATTACTGGAAACAAGAGAAAACTTCTTCCTTTCCTTCCCTGTGAAGTTTTAACGAGTCCATGAAAGCCAACTCGGTTCCCTCTTCATTTTTTAACAAGCTTGAAGAGACGGGAAAATAATGCTTGATACACTGATTCGTGGATTTAACGAGCTCGAACTAGTACATGCTCGCTTGGTGCTTTCATATTTAGAGAGTCTGAAAACGCCAAAGAAGACTCCAGGGGGGTCCTTTTTCGTCCAATTTAGTCTCTTAAGGCCGAAAAAGTATAAAACAAACCTCAAAAGAACTCTCTTAACTTCCGAAGAAGAAAAGGTGAACCTTTTTCGTACTTAGTCGGGGAGGTCCGAAAAAGGTTAAATTACCACCTACCCAACGCTCCTTCCATAACAGCATAAATAGCTTGAGTTTTACGAGTGTGAAGGAAAGCAAGATCACTCGGAAAGATCCATTTGGTTACGAGAAATGGGGCTTACAACAATAAACTCGTTGCTTTCTTCTTTAGTGTTTAACGAGCATGACAAAGACACAAAGTACACTCGGAATCTTTTTCATGTTTGGGTCGAGAGCACGAAAAAGAAAAAGTAAGCTCAAACCGGGTGTTCCTTTTCCGTAAATTTAGTCCCTCGGGTCCGGAAAAGTGATAAACCTATACCTAAGAATACTCTTCTCAATTCCGAAGAAAAGAGAGTGATCCTTTCTCGTACTATTCCGCATGGGCCAAGAAAGAGATAACCTACCACCATGCGAATGCCCGTTCACTTTAACGAGCTTGAACGGACGAGATAACTCGGCAGTCAAGTCTATTTTTAAGGAGTCAGACCTGGGCCTAAAGAAACTCCATAAGGTGGGGAGTCCTATAATGCGATAGCTTGTAAAGAGAGATTCATATGAAGCTCTATTTGGCGTGAAAAATAGCTATGAGGAAACCCCAGGGCCTGAAACAGTGACAGAATGAGTACCAAAGGATGGCAAAGGCATATAAGGATGATACTCATGAAAAAGGGATCCTAGCCACGGAAGAACAATGGTAGAGACAAGGGACTAATGGTTTAGAATACCATAGTCTGTGGCAAAATGTTGAATACTAAGGTTAATGTGGATGATAAGTTGCCAACATGTGTTGGAAAGAGCAAAAACCACCCTATAGAAGCATCAACACTTTGACATAGTTAATAACCTCTTCCAAGGCACAAAAACTAAAGGTATTAATCAATTAACGTTTCAAACTATAGAAAAAACCCACTTTGTGAAATAATTTTTCTATAAATAGATTTAAAAACAAAACATTTCTTACCATTTCACTTTTTGGACCAAAAAGGAGCATTTTACCCTCTATCTTCGATTGCTCGTTGTGGACAATTGGACCGGTGAAATTCAGATCCGTCAGTTGCAGGTAAATCTACACCCAGTGCTCTTTAAGTTCATCCAAACAAATTTTAATTTTAATTGTCAATTCATTTTAATTCATCAGTTTAAAAAATAGCAGAATGCATGCGCGGGTTGCCACACATGAAGGTCGCGCATACGCGTTTCATGTGCGGGCTGCTGCATAAGGAAGCCGCGCATGATGCGCGACCTGTCCCAATGGACAGTCGCGCATACTGCGCTAAAGATAAATGGTTTGAAAATGGTTCAAATTTGTAAATTTTTTTGATGAATTATTGAATTGAAATATGTGCTTTTTGTTAGGACATCATGGTGCTGGAGTGGAGGGAACGAGAACACGAGATTATGGACCAAGCGGCATTCCAAAGCCCGCCCACCATTCAAGCTTTACAGAATAGTGGGTTGTATAAGTTCTTTTGTACATCACCAATGCGGGCCAATGTACGCATACTGGAGTTCTTGGTAAACTACTGGGATCATGACCTTGGGATGTTTAACATTGAGGGTGAGACTTTGGAGATTACCACTCAGGATATCTATTTTATTACTGGATTATCACATTGGGGAGCCCCGGTGAACCTAGAGGGCACTGGCAGGAGTGGTGACCCTCTGAGTGTTCAGAATTATGTTGACGTATTCTGCAGACCAGGGACACAGAAGAAGGGCGGTAGCATACACATCGCAGACATACAGGACTTTACATTACAGGTATTGACCAGCACTGTGGTTAGACTTTCAGGGGCATCAGGACTACATCATGCTACCAGGACTCAGATGAGAGTGGCAGTGGATTGTTTCAGAGGCACCCTATATGACTGGTGCTCGGGAATTGCCCCTCTTATGAAGAGGCAATTATCCGATTGCAGGAGAGGGAGATGGAAGAACTTCAGGTATGCTAGCATATTGGTTGCGTTCTTCTTCGAGAGGGTGCCAGCCATGAGCCCTGCGATACCCTTAGAGATCAGGCATCCACGTCAGCCGAGGCTGAGCAGATGGGGTGACATCTTCCTCCGTCACGGAGGAGGAGATGTAGTCCAGAGTATGTATGACGACGATTTCTACACATGGTGGGAACGTCAGGTGCCTGCATTAGAGCAGTTCCCATATGCTGGATTAGATTTCCGAGGTGATCCAGATCTAGTCCTCCCTCCAGGAGGAGCATGGGGAGAGATGGGTAAGTCTTTTTAATTTTTATCATTATTAAATTTTTATAAATTTTTCAATGATATAAGATATATACATATGTACAAGTCTAATCCTAAGTCATATGTCAAAATGCAGATATTGGACCGGTCCGCCCCGCAGGGCATCCGCGCACCTTTGTACGTCCTGTAGCAGGAGGAGATCCTGGGCTGATCCAGGTACTTGAGGCAAAGCTGACGAGACTTACCGAGCGAGTACCCACCATACGCATAGAGCATCTCCCTGCAGCCATACAGGAGTTTGTCGTTGGGGTGCCCCCAGCCTGGCTACGTCTTTTCAGACGGGTAGCTCGGGCAGTAGTGGTCTACAGGGATGCGATCAAGGCAGCTGCAGCCGAGGAGGCTGAGGAGGCCAGGGGACGCAGAGATCACGAGGACCAGCCAGGTCCTAGTGGTCACGACGGACAGTCATAGTTTTTAGGGCATTTTGATGGACTACGATCCATATTTTTGTATATTTTGGATATTTTGGGATC
>LPNX010258328.1:207245-249751 GCA_001517045.1 Pseudotsuga menziesii
TAAATGTTTTGTATTTTTCTGAGATATGTATTTCTTAAAATGAAACAAACACTATTCTAATGCAAAAATTACAATGCAGAAGATTATCTATGTTTTATTTTTCACTTTAAAAAATGCTCAAAAAAGTACTGTGCATGTATAAATGCAATGCTTGAGTAGAATTGACACTTATAGACTGTATAAAGAACACAAACTGAAACTAAAAGGCAGACAGACCCTAAAAACCAGCAAAAGAAGCAGGCCAGGACCTCAACTTGGGCGCAAACAATGACCTAAAGATCACTGCAGACTTTCAAACAGGAAAGTACAGACCAAAAACTGATAGACAGCAGACTGGACAAACAGAGTCTAAGACCCTAATCACTGATCTAGACTCAGGCACTCAACCAATAACCCAAACAGGCCAGAAAGTTTCAAAATGCAGACAGTAAATAACACAAGTAAAAAGAACCCAAGGGCTTCGAAAAGCACTAAAACGTGATCACCTGATACACTCAGACAACTCTGCAACACTCTTAAAGAAATCCTCAACAGAAAACAGGACTTATAACATGCCAAAGAACAAGCAAACTTCAACACAAAAATCACAGTCTTCAGGAGTATGTACGACTATGTAGTAGTGCAGGTCACGTATGATGCGCGACTGTCTATAAGGACAACCCGCGCATGTAGCTCAATATGCGCGACTGTCTAGAAAGACAACCCGCGCATGGGTACAAAATTTTCTCAGAAAACAGAGAAAAACCGAGGCTTTCAAATGCTGTAAGTATGTAAGAAAGCAGGACAAAAGATCACAAACAAGACTTCGAGCAATTACTGGCCAGGACAACAGAAAAAGACCTAAAGCAGACTTGGCATCCCCAGTGGAGTCGCCAGTTCTGTTGTAATGGATAATTCACCTAATAACCTAGGCCTGGGGGTTACCAACATACTATGACCTTGCAGACAATTTGATTATAAAAGCACAAATAGGAAATAGGGAAGTAGCAGGAACTTACTTGTAATAAACGAAGGTTGATCCAATCTAACTCCTTCCTCTTTGCTTCACTCCTACAATCTCCAGGATAATTCCTCCTTCAACCTTTTAACAAAGGTTCTTCCAATATACGGTATGATTCATATATAAAGATGCAGGTTAGGCAAATCACATATTATAATGAAATATAAACATTTACCAAGCCACAACACATGAAACACAATATGGAAGAAGTAATCTGCTTTATTAACAATAATAGAGGGAGTTTAGGTTACAACCCAATGTCTGAACAAGGGACTCCTCTGTCACCAAAGGACTCTGAGTTTCTCTGCTCCAAAGATTCTGTAGAAATTCCACCAGCATAACTTTGCTCTCCAAGTATGAATATCCAACACCCTCCCCAAGGCCTCTATTTATCTGAAGGAAATGAGGCAGTTCTCGAAGGTTAGGGAGGTTATAGCAGTTAATGGGATTAAGGTAATGAAACAACTAATCTCCCATTAACGCGTGTTTTTAAAAACTAATTTTGAGGAAACTATGCGCGGGTCTGTAGTAAAGCAACCCACGCATCATGCACGACTCTATACAAGAGCAACCCGTGCATAGATGTATGCGCGACCTGCTGAACATAATACTCGCGCATATGCGCGATATGCCAATAGAGATAGTCGCGCATGCACTCAAAATCTCAAAATAGCAAAGTAACCAGCTGGGCATATAGGTAATGTATTTCATCATCAACCAAGGTATAATGAAACTAGGCAAACCTCAATCCATAAGTGTCCTTTTGTGTGCCGACCTGAGGGATGTCAGCACTTGGACGGAGAGGTGCCAATCAGCTGTATAACATAAACTTAACATATCGATCTGAGATATTTGTGTTGGCTATCCCATGCAATCTAAATATCTCTTTCAATAAGATATCAACAATGTTCACAGCCATATAGTTTGACCTCACCGGAATGAAGTGTGTTGCTTTCGACAACTTGTCGATGAACACAAAAATAGAATCATTTTTCTTCTTACTTTTCGGTAAACCAGTGATGAAATCCATACTAATGACCTCCCACTTCCATTCTGAAATGGGTAAGGGCTGCATCAATCCCACAGGATGTTGATGCTCAGCTTTGACTAGCTAACATTCCTAACATTTTGCAATAAACATTGGAATGTTGGCCTTTAACTTAGGTGATAAAAAGTGTCTCTTGACGGCGGATATCATCTTTTGATATCTTGGGTGCCCGGAGTACGGTTCCAGATGAAATTTCGTGAGGATACTGGACCAAAGGTCCCCTCCTTCTAGAACATACAACCAATCCTTGGACCATAGTAGTCCAGATTCATCTACCTTGTATTCCTCTTATTGTTTAAACAACCCGTCCTCTTGGAATTTCTTGAGGATTTCCACATAGAAGGGGTAAACTCTGTTGGTCGCTCTAATCCTCTCTGTAAATATGCATCCATTGTACTCAATGTCACCCCATAAATCATATGAGTTCATCAGCTTAAAGCATCGACAACCTTATTCTCTTTGCCCTTAATGCGCTTTAGCTTGAAATCGTACTTGTTGAGGAAATCCAACCATCTGACTTGCCTCGCATTCAAATCTAGTTGATCAATAAAATACTTAAGACTCATATTGTTTGTCTTTAGAAGGAACTTCCTTCCCATGAGGTAGTGCCTCCACATCCTCAAGGCATGGATTTTGGAAACTAACTCAAGATCGTGCATAGGGTAATTTTCTCATGCTCTTTTAACTTTCACGATTCATAACAGATCGTGTGATCGTTCTACAAGAGGACTCCTCCAATTCCTTCCTTGCTTGCATCTGCGTAAACAATGAAATCCCCACCACGATCCACAATATGCAACACCAGTGCGGTCATCAAAATCTACTTAAGCTTTTGAAAACTTGCTTCACACTTATCGGTCCATAGGAACTTACTTGCTTTCTTCTGCAAAGCAGTCATGGGGCAAGAGATTCTCGAGAATTTCTCAATGAACTTTCGATAATATCGGGCTAATCCAAAGAATGACCTAATGTCAGTGACACTAGTAGGGGTAGGCCAATCCTTTGTGGCTTTAATATTTTCCAGGTCCACAACTATCCCCGTCTCAGAGATAATGTGACCTACATATTGTATCTGCGGTTTGTAAAAATCATATTTACTAAACTTAGCATAAGGCTCATGTTCTCTCAACACTTGTAGTACTATGTGAAAGTGTTCTCTGTGTTATTATTTATTCTTTGAATAAACCAGTATGTTATCTACAATGACTAGGACAAACTTATCCAGATACTTACTGAATATGTTGTTCATCATACAGATAAAGTTTGTGGGTGCATTGGTGTTATAGCGGATTTCACCACTCCAGGTGAATCACAGTTTTTATGGACTTCCCCTATCCTGATGTAGACTCATTAGACCCTATGGACCACTTTTTGTCCTTTGATGTTTCCTTGATCATCCCTAAAAACATATGAAAAATGATATGCGTGGCTTTTAAACCTATAATCGCGTACATACGTGGGTTTGACCCATATAACAGCGTACATCGAAATGTGTGCATAATCCAAATCCTTTTGGAGTTTTCCTTGACATGGATCTGACTCATTTGACTCCTGGCCTTCCATATGCCTTGAGATCGCTTGAATTAGACCTTTCATTATCCCTTTGAAAGATATATAAGGAACCCCTTGGTACATTGAAGGCATAAGAGAGAATTGAGAGCAAAGAAACTATAGTCCATTGTTGACGGAACTTATGCTTGAGCCTGCATCCCTTTGTCCCTTGGAGCACTTTTGTGTTCTTCCCAAGATTTCCTTTTTCTAGTGAGCTTGCTATCTAAGTGATGGAGGATTGAAGTGGTGGAGGCCCAAGTGGGGGATTCAGTTTCTCCGGTACGCAGACGTGTCGTTAGATGTTGTATCTTGTAATCTCTGATTTATATTAATAGAAATATCTTTTCCTGTCCAATGATGTGTATTTGAATGAATATTTTATCCATGGGATTATGTCAAATTCTTATACATTATTGATTATATATGCTAGAATAGATCTAACACCATGATATATAGAATGCTTGTATTTTTTACTTGTTGCTGAGGAAGTAATCTATCAATTCAAGCTGAATATTGGAAAGCTCAACGAGGATCTAGTTCAACCGTCCGGAATAAGGTACGAGGTCTGGTCCTTTAGTGTTAGACATTTAATTTCTATTGCCTATTGGAAAGGATTGATTTTTTGGAGTTAAGCTGTCTATTGTGGTACCCCAAGCCATAAGAATTTCTCTCCGTAACAGAATTGGTGACTTCGCTGGGGAGTTCCTAGTAGTTGTCCTTTAGGGGTTGATTTCTCGGCATTCAATGTATTTGAATTGCTCTTTCTATCTTGTTTATGTGTCGAGTCTGGGGGCATGTATGCCTAGTAGAGTCTGATTGGTGTGAAGTTTGTCTTAGCCTGTCTGTTTGCCTTGTTTTATGCACCTTTTCTTCCTGTATGCGGGTTTTTGATTTACAATCACGTATACACGTGGTTTCCTCTGCGATTTCCACGTATACACGTGGGTTTACTGCGAAAAGTCGCTTATACCCTTGATTTTTATTTTTTGGGGAAGATAATTGGTTGCTGGGTGAATTTTGATATTTGCTGAGTCTCGTTTGGCACTGCCTGAGTTTGTTTAGACCTCTGTTTCTGACCAGAAACGTTTTTTTTAGCTTAATTTTTTTTTTATAGGAAAGTTCTTGTCATGGAATTTTCGATTTTCTGTTTGAGATTAGTGCATTAGATTTCTTTTACCTTAGTGCTTTGCTTAAGTGCTATTTGGTTGTGCTTGTAGAGTCTAGGGGTCGTAGAATCATTCTTTTTCTTTTTGCATCTCTTTTATTTTCAAAAAATCCAAAAACATTTGCTTATCATCATGCATTGCATTTTGCACTTTGCATTGCACTTGCATTAGATCTAGATTTGCTTTGGAGTACTAGTTAGGACTTCATATAGGAAAATTTACATTCATCATTTAAAGAAGAATTGTGCATTTCACGTAGTAGCATACCCTGTTTTCATGGACACAATGCATTTGCATTGATTGTTAGGTGTGCATTTTACTTCTTGTTGCGTCATAACACCACTAGTTGCATGGTCATATCCTATTTTTGAGTAATAAAGCCAACTAAAATCAACGCTAAATTAAAATGAACTACATCTTTTTATTTTCTAGGGTGCACCAACAAGCTTAGGTTTTAGGATCTTGGAATAGTTCATTGTAAGTCAATTCTCCAAGGTCACTAAACAACAACATCTAGGTGTCTTTCCAGGTGAGTGTGTCAAATCCTTGGTATAACCATTGTTCTCAGGATCCTCCTCTCAAAAGGGAGTTAAGCATGAGGTAGTGTGAGCGGTTATTGATTGGGATGACCCCTAGTCATAACTAAGTAGCACTGGAGAAATTTCCAGGATTGTATTCGTATCTGGGGACTCTTTCGAGAGTTTCGGGCTTTGCTACCCTGTCGATACGGTCAATCCCGCCTGCGACTATCCGCTTGAGAATTGATTATATTGAGGTGACCTTAGTGGCTTTACCTAGGATATCGAGGGGGCACTTGTAGAGGTCATTCTGTAGGTGTCACTGCCAAGTTGGGGTCGGACAGCACAGTCGCTTTACGCGTTGAAGCTGAGGGACACAATAATTGGTTACGTACCTCTGCTTGTTGTATATGGGAGTTTGAAGCCTCTCCTAGGTGAGACATACCTGCTTCATTAGGGAGCTCACTTATCCAGCCCTTGTTTGCTTGCATTTGGATTTATATTTTGTTAGTGATTGCTCTGTGCACGATAGTTGGCCTAGGGTTTGCATAAATAGAGAGTCTTTGCTATTTTTTTGAGTCATTGTGGATTCGAGTGCGGTTTCATGCCGTTCTTGTCGTTTAGCAAGAATTCTGCCTTCTACTTCTCCTCCTCCTTTGGGAGAGCGACCTAGACAGTCCAAGTGGACTATGTCACACATTGATTCACACACCATGGGGGATTCTTCAGAAGGTATTCCTGAACCACCTCCTCCCATTCGTGTGGACGATGGAGAATATACTCCTACTTATGATCCTTCACCCGACTTAGCTGAGTTAGGTCCTGTGATTTTTGAGATAGGAGCCATGCATGATAGACCTACTCACTCTAGGGCCGATTCCCCATTGATGCGTTACTAGTATGGCATGCTAAAGGATGCCGAGACTCATTTTGAACCCACCACTACTAGCTATGGTAGTTATGGTATGGCTAGTTTTTCTATGCATGATTTGCCATTTCATGTCGAATCCAACTTTGAGCCTAGCACTATGCCTAGGGGCACTCTCATTCCTTACCATGCGGAGAGGTTTGAGAGCACTAGTCGCATTGCACCTTCCATCCTGGTGGTGGAAGCTACATCATATATCCCTCCTAGGTCTAGAGTTAGCAATCCTATTAGGATACCAGATCCGAGACGAGTGACGATAGGTGGTAGTACATATATTATTACTCAGATTCCTTCATCCTCGGCCCCTAGTTATTCAAATGTACATCCTCCACCTTATTCACGTGGTCCTTTGAGTCAGCACATGGCTACGAGTCAGGTCCGTAATGCGGTTACTAGAACGATTGTGTGTCAAGTTTACATACTGCACGTTGCTTCGGGAGGCTATGTTCATGTTTATAAAGGTTAGATTACTACTTCCAGAGCGTATCTTCCTACCTACGGAGTGTCTCATGGGGAATTGCATGTGATGACCTATGGACCTTATTATGGGACACAGTATGGGCAGGTTTCTTCACCTTATGGAGGTGGGTATCAACAACCTGCTTACTCTCCTAATTACAGCTTTGTAGCTCCTACTAGTCAAGGTCCACCATACTATAGTACTTCCATGCCACCCTTTACGGGTCAGAAAGGAGGAGGACACTATTTCCAAGGCCATGGTGGTAATCAAACCTATATGAATCAGGGAGCGGTCCATTGACCTCATCACCCTAGGTTCCCTTTCCTCACAACGCTTAATCTTCCTGACTTATCAAGACTTACGAATGATCCTGTGGCTCATGACTCAGCTTGGCCGGCTGTCCCTACCAAGCTTCCTTCGAACATACCTAAGTTCGAAGGAAAACCGGGAGAGGATCCGAGCAAACACGTTACTACGTTCCACCTATGGTGCTCTTCGAATTCATTACATCAGGACTCAGTCCATTTGAGACTATTTCAATGCACCCTCACAGGGCTTGCTGTGAAATGGTATATAGAGTTACCTAAGGGTGCTTTCACTTTGTTCGACGACCTTGCGATGACTTTTCTTAATCACTTCCAGCTACCAGTGCGCTATGACGTTGGTACTGAACTATTGTCGACATTTCAGCAAGATAAAGCCACCCATATTTCTGATCATATTCAAGAGTGGTGTAGACGGAAGAGATTAATTAAAGCCTTTATACCGCCAGATTTCCTCCTCGAGTGGTTCCTCAAGTCGTTATTTCCATATATAGTGAAGGATGTTTCCACATTCGGAGTGCAGAATGAGGAACAAGCGATTTTTAGGGCACATGAGCTGGACTTGATCTATGCTAAGTCCAGTTTGTTGTATGAGATGATTCCCAACGCTCCTTGTTCTAGTTTCGATCCCAAAGTCAAACCTGGACCACATGCCGATGGCATTGTGGGTTGTGCAAGTGTGAAAACTACAGATTCAGTTGCAAAACAAGTTGGTCAGTTGTCAATCAACCAATCTGCTTCGGGACAAGCTACGAATTCATCTCAAACCGCCCAAATGGCGAATGTAGTTTCTGTGCAATTGTCGGACCAGAAGGGTAACCAGCAGCCTGGACGGAATAGAAAAAAAGGTAAAAATAATAATCAAAAGGGTGGGAATAAGAATGAGAATGCTAACAATAATGACAAGAACAGTAGAAATGCTAGGGGGGACAAGCAAGCAAAACATAAGGTTAAGTTCCCTTGCAAGTTATGTAAGGACGATCACCTCACTTACTTGTGCCCTCGGATTGATGAAGCTTCGAGATTCTTAACACAAGGCCCAGTTGTGCTAACGAACCCTTTACCGCATAACCGGAATATGAACTCGAAGTCCCATGACCAGTCTAGTGATGATGATCCACTGGAGGGTAGTGGTCGTGGGTGCATTAACATGGTTTGTGCTGCCAAGGTTGTGACTCATGCGAATGATTATAGTTCGTCACAACCCAGCCCAGGCAAAGAGCCTGATCCACCAGGAACTCCTTTGTGCATTGAGAATCCTGTGGATAAACCTAAGGCTACACCTTGCATTCCTAAGGGAGTCCTTAAACATTTGGGGCATAATCCAAATGCCTGAGCCACCCAAAATTATTCAGTTGTCAAGGATTTGGGCCACACTCCTTGTGCGATGTCTGCATTGGAAGTGCTTCAGAGTTGTCCTTCATAAAGGAAGGCGTTTCTTTCTACCCTTGGTGTGAACGGAGATGATTCTTCCTTGGTGATCAAATTTGAAACCGCAGGACTGTAGCCTCACGTAGAATGTCTTGGTATGACCATCAAGTGCACTGTGATTGACGAGGGCGTCGCTGCTTCTATGATGTCTTTGTCTTGTTGGAAGGGTCTGGGTTCTCCTGAGCTATCTAAATTAGTGACTATTTTAACTGCATTTGATGGGAGATCTTTTTGACCGCACGATATCCTCCCTTCCCTTAAAGTCCGTTTTGGGGGGAAGACTGTTGCGATAGAGGTTGAGGTGGTTGATGCGCCCCTTGACTACAATCTCTTGCTGGGTAGGAATTGGATGTATAGTATGCAAGCCGTTGTTTCTTCCTTGTTCCGCATTGTATGATTTCCACATAACGGAAAGATTGTAACGATTGATCAAATGGAATTCAAGAATCCATCTGTTACCACATCCTCAGGAACTTCAATCTTGATCGTTGAGCACTCTCAGCCGGCAACTGGGAGTGTGGGTGTAGGCATGTATCCATCCCTCATGGGAAGCTTTAGTTGTCCTGCACCGATCCTCATGATAGGATCATGTTTCAATGAGGCTTCGACATCTACGACCTCGGTGTCTTTTCGCACAACCCATATGGAAGATCCTTGGATTCTTCCTTCACCGAGTACTTCGAGTGAGCCCGTCGAGACAAGCGTGCTGTTACCTATAGCTATGATAGCTTATCAAGCTAATCTCAAGAGTGTTGCAGAGCCTTGTTCTTCCTCTTCACGCACGGAGGAGGAAGACCCCTATGTGCTTCCAGCATGAGTAGTACAGTCTTCTCATTCCCACGACTACCTTGATACGGTTTTCCCTTTAGATGAAGCGATTATCGAGGCTATGTCAGAAGTTGAGCCACCATGGGAGGAACTTCATCATAGATCGTACTTTCTTCCAGCGTTTGACCGTATGGAGCATGAGGGTTTTAGGGAAATTCTTAGTCATAAAGTTCGTAGTCTTGTGGTTCCATTAAGCTCTCATAGTCCGATGGCTGATGGAAACATGGAGAACATATCGTCAATGATTCCTATCAACATTTATCGCAATCCTGGCACAATAGAGAATGTCTATATTGGGGCAGAATGTTCCCATGCTGAGATTCTGGAATATACCTAGCTATTTAAGGAATTCCATGATGTTTTTGCTTGGTCTTACGACGAGATGCCAGGTATTGACCCTCGAATTGTCGAACATGAAATTAATACTTACCCCAATACTAAGCATGCTCGACAGCGTTTACGCACCGTGAATCCTAGGAAAGCACCCACCATTAAGGCAGAGATAGAGAAGCTGTTGAAAGTCAGTTTCATCTATCTCATTCCCTTGACGGAGTGGGTTTCAAACCCCATTTCGGTGAATAAGAAGCAGGGAGCGATCTGCATATGCACTGATTTCCATGATTTGAATCATGCCTATCCTAAGGATAACTTCCCCACACCATTTATTGATCATATTTTGGATGAGTGTGTAGGTAGCGAGGTGTTCTCCTTTATGGACGGCTTTTCTGGGTATAATCAGATCCAAATTAAACCTGAGGACCAACATAAGACCGCATTTATTTGTCCTTGGGGAACATTTGCATATCGGAAAATGCCTTTTGGCCTTAAAAATGCCGGAGCTACGTTTCAATGGGCGATGACCTTGATCTTCCATGATCTCAAGTCTATTGTTGAAGTATTTTTGGATGACCTCACTGCTCATTCTCGTATGAGAATGCGTCATCCCTATCACTTGAGATTGGTATTCGAAAGATGCCGGCAATATTCAGTCAGATTAAATCCTCATAAGTGCATCTTTTGCGTGAATTCAAGTCGTTTGTTAGGATTCATCGTTTCAAAAGAGGGTATAAGAGTCGACCCTTTGAAGGTTGAGGCAATACTTCAGTTGTCTCCCCTGAAAAATATTCGTCATCTTTAGTGTTTGCAAGGCATGGAAAACTTCTTACAATGATTTGTTGTCAACTTTTCCAATTTGACTAGAGGCTTCATGCATCTCTTGAAGAAGGATACTCCCTTTGAATGGGATGAGCGAGCCCAGGAGTCCTTTGATGCACTCAAGCAAGCCCTAGCATTGGCCCCGGTGATTAGTCCTCCGGATTATAGCTGTGATTTCTTATTATATGTGGCTGTGACTTTAGAGACGATTGGTATGGTTTTGGTTCAAGAGGATGAGGATATCCAAGAGCATGTCATATATTATCTGAGCCAAAACCTTATTGACACAGAGATTCGTTATTCTCATGTCGAGAATATTGCTTTAGCTACCGTACATGCGGTTCAGCATTTGAGACATTATATTCTCCTTCGCCAGACCTTGGTTGTGTCCCATGTCAATCCATTTTAGTTCGTCCTCACCTGTAGGATGATTGGGGGAAAGTATAATAAATGGATTGTCATTCTACAAGAATTTGATCTCGAGTTTGTTTCGGCAAAATCGAAGAAGTCTTTAATTTTTGCAGAGCTTATATTGGATTTCCCGAGCGAGGCTAAGGAGTTGGTTTGTGAAGATACGTTTGTGGATGAAAACATCTTCTTAATATCAATGTTAGACCCATGGTATGGGGATATCATAGTATATTTACAAACACAGAATACCCCTAGTCACCTCTCGTGAGATGAATGACGACGATTATGTCACGTCTCTAAGAACTACCTCATAGTGGACAATACTTTGTACCGTCGTGGGGTAGATTCCATTTTACGATGTTGTTTAACTCATGACGAGGATGAGGTTGTGCTGAATGATTGCCACGAAGGGGCATGTGGTGGTCATTTATCTGCGATTTCTACAGCTCAAAATATTTTGAGAGCAGGTTATTTCTGGCCATCGATCTTTAAATATTGTGTTGATGCAGTCAAGAGGTGCCACCCTTGCTAGGTGTTCACATGTAATATGCACTCGAAACCTGCCCTGTTACATCTCATTATCACCGCCGGTCCCTTCACTAAGTGGGGGCTCGATTTTATGGATTGCAACATAGCTATGGCTGGGGGGCACCATCACATTATAGTGGCTGTTGATTATTTCAGGAAATGGGCTAAGGCTATGCCTACAGTAAAATCCGACGGTGAGACAGCTGCTCACTTTGTATTCAACCAAATCATTACTCGGTTCGGGATTCCGAAAGAGCTTGTCACTGACCATGGCTATCACTTTCAGAACCGTATGATGGAAGAGTTGGCATCCAAGTTAGGGTATAAGCAAGAGCACTCCTCTTCTTACTACCCTCAAGTGAATGGACAGGTAGAGGTAGTGAATAAATCACTCAAATCCATTCTCCAACGAACCATCACACAAAGCAAGATGAATTGGCACATTATGTTATATCCTGCTTTGTGGGCATATCGAACCGCTGTTAAGACTGCCACTGGTTTTTCTCCATATCAGCTTGTACATGGAGTGGAGTCAGTATTGTCAGTTGAATTCAAGATTCATTCATTGAAGCTAGCTGTGGAACTCTTACGAGACACTTCACCTTTGGAGGAGCGTTTGGTTCACCTTGAGCAACTTGATGAGCAGCGTCGGGATGCCTTGGTGGCTCTAGAGGTTAATAAACGTCGCATTAAGGTCCAATACAATAAGTCTATCCATCCAAGAGTGTTTAGTGAAGGAGACTTGGTCCTTTTGTGGGATCAATCGAAAGAACCCTTAGGGGACGGGAAATTTAATCCTATGTGGTGTGGTCCTTACATGCTCAAGTGTGTGTTAGAGAAGGGTGCCTATGAGTTAGTAGATTACAAAGGAACAGCTTTGGCAGAGCCTAGAAATGGGCTCTATCTCAAAAAATACTATGCATGATCTTTAGCCAAGGCTTCTTGTTGTATATTATTGTACAACTTTGCATAGTTAGGTCTTTTTCTTATCGTGATCGGGTTTGTGATTAGTTTCTGTTTCTTTTGGCAGATGTCAATGGAATCTTCCACCTACATAGGATTCACAGATGGTGCAAGCTATCACACTCAACACTCAGCCTCTGCTACTTGGGTGATTTATACTCCTATGGGTCAGGTACTGTCTTCAGGAGGTGTATGTCTATGGCCATCTTCCAACAATGTTGCTGAATATAGCGCCGTTATTGAGCTTCTACGGGATGCCATTTCACATGGTATTCTATCTCTTGAGGTACATCTTGATTCAGAGTTAGTAGTGTCACAGCTCAATGGTTTGTACCATGTTAGAGATCCGATGTTATTGAGAAGGTTCTTACGTGTGAGATTGTTAGAACGGCAATTTGACAATATAACATATATACACATTCCAATAAATAATAATCAAGTTGTTGAGTCATATGCTAACTACGTGTTAGATTGGCATTTGTCTCATTCATAATAAATTAATCATAAACACAATTTTTACACATGTAAATAAATAAATCGATCACCATAAAACTTTTTTATATACATAAAAATGTGGTAATACATAGTGTCATGATACAAAATTGGGGCTTTTAAAGCCACCATCATATAGTACATGGTAGTACAAAACATATACACTCCCAAGTGTCTAATCCTGTGGAAGAGGAGGAGGGTTGTGATCATGGAACGTCACTATGGCTCTAGCTAGCCGTCGAAATAAACGCACCCATGCGCATGGTACACCCACCACCTACTGCTGCATGGCCTCAGGAAAGTCCTCGACTTGCACCATGGGAACTCTATGAGTCAGTATCACAAAGTTGGTATGAATGCTCTGGAGCGTTCGCTCCGCATCCACACCCATGATGTCATCTCCTCTTCCCCTCCATCTATGACGAGGGAAGCCCTTTGGCCACCATGGTCCCACACCTGCACATTAATGGTAGATGTCACTATGTATTGTCGCACAAAAACATGTATTTTTGATTCCACATAATCAAGAAAATACAAAAAAATTAAATAACTCAAATTTTTTAAAAAGAATGATGGTCGAGATTCATTACCTATATCACCATATGCCGATCCTAGTGGCAATGGCATTTCCATATCCCCTCGAAAATCTATCCCTGCATAGGGGTAGTCATCAATGGCAACGATCTGTCGTTGCCACCATGGAAAGAAGTCAACTGGATATGGGTTGGCCACCCTACCACCCCCCAGTCTGCACATAGCATCTGCCCAACACCATTGGGACAGATCTCGAACCCTGTGGAGATGAATGTCCACTCTAGGGATCAATCCTGGAACATGCTCGAAGAAAAACGTGCTCAAGATACTGTTGAACCCGAAGTTCCGTATCCTGCCTACCTTACACTCACTGAGCTAGTGTTTCATGTTACTCAGTAGTGTAGTACTCCAGTCCTATATAGTGGGTCTCGTGCACTCCACTACATAGAACATCAAAGGCCGTGAGGCCTGGTGGAGTGATGCTAACCGGCTATCCTGCCCAGTTTCAACAATATGGCCTTTAGGCCCAGCACCTGTATAGCATTGGTAGGGACTTGACTCCCCACCTTCTCCGTGTTTAGATGACAGTACACCGCAATATACTCATCGATAGTCGGGCCACCCCCTGGCCCACCTCAGGAACGAAGGTTCACCACCTTCCCTCATCTAGAAAGACCTGTGATAAAGTATATGTCCTCCACCTCTATGGTGAGGGACATCCCATCAATATGGAAGGACTCTGATTCTGGATCCCAATAGTCTACCAGCATCTGTAGCAGTCTTGGTTTGGCCCTCAAACCACCAAGACACCAAAACTTGTAGAGTCCGCAGGCACGTAAAGCTTGTTGAGCCATTAAGTTGGCCCTTACTGCTTCCTCTACTTCACCATGCTCACGCTCTCTCCACTCTAGCACCATCCTGCAATAAAAATTGGAAATTTTTCCATTAGTTTAGTAAAAAACCATATGCGTGGCCTCATACGCGACTGTTTTGCAAACATCCACGTATGTACGTGGGTTTGAGGCCCTTTTCCACGTATAGCCAGCCCTATACACGGAAAAAACCTCGATATCTGCGTGGGACACAGTGCACACTTTGGAATGGATTAAAAACTTCATTTAACCATGAAAATCTAAAAAAATTACATCAAAATGCAAGAGGAGAGCATGAGTAAATACCTGGAAGAAATGGTTGTGAATTCTGCCGGCTAGATCTCCTGGAATTTGCAGTTGAAAATCAGAGCTCAAATGGGTAAAAGTTTCAAATGATTTATATTTTTTACTATTTATAGAAAAATTTTCAAATATTTGAAAATTTTTACCCCCTTTCCTATAGTTTCGACATTTTCTAACCATTTTGGATCGTTTTTGACATAATTTGTGATGTAGAAGACCTTTACAGTGCCGTTTGAGCCTTTGGATTGACCCGTTTGTGTTGATCTCAGGTATCATGTATAAACTGGCATATAGGTTAGGTTCACCACTGTTTGCATTTTGCATGACCTTATGACCATATCACCATGTCCTTAGGTACGAACCCACTCTATTATGTCACAGAACCTTCTTGCTGCTTTAGAAGTGGCATGATACGAGTGGTAGAGCTTCACCTTACATGGGTACCCTAGTTAGCACCTTATTTGCATTTGGTTCCCATGCAAAGGTTTTCTCCTTTAGGGTGTGGGAGTCCGTTGTATAGTACTTCCATGACATTTCGCAAGAGCCTCATACTCCTCTTGATCTTATGCTGGCCTATTTCCCCCAGGACTCCCTCATGTCAAGTTGTGAATGCATTATCATGAGCTTTGCCTATCTTATTGAGCTTTATGCCGGCTCCCTTGACATTTCATTTCAGCCATATAGCCCAAGGTTGTCTCATGTCTAGCCATGCAGAGCCATTTTTTATATCCTTCACAGCTTGATTCCCTTTTTACTGGGAGGGGATTTTCCCCTGAGTGTCGATATCCTACACATGTATCCTTGCATTGAGCATATGTATGTTCCACTGCTTGGGACTATTTTATTTTCCCTTATGACACGCATCTCCTCCTAGTTTGTAACTATAAAGCTAGTTTATTCTTTTTTCAAGCTTTTCAAATAACTGAAAAAGGTCCAAAAAAAAATAAAAAAACCGAAAAGCCAGACAAGGAAAGATGTTATCTTTGGCAGCTGTCGAGTCGTGTCACCTTCGAACAGAGCACTGTATATCACATCCATTGGTTGGGTTATAGTTTGACTTTAGGAGCTGTACTCATTAATCTAATTTTATCTCCACCGACTGGTTAAGCTTCTAGTCCCTATGGAGCCTCTGTTGATGCCTCCTGCGTCACAGAGATGTCCCAGTTTGTATATCGAGTCTATGCTACCTTCATTCAATCACCATACGTCGTTATGCTCTTGTTCGAAGGAAGTTGAAACCTGAGTCGGCCATTCCTCAGTTATCTTGACTTTGCATGTCGGCCATTCCCGGTACAGTTACTGGTTCGTGCACCTTATGATCGAGTCCTTCCACATTATATAGCTTTGCTGAGTACCTCGTGTTGGATGATGGGGGATGCCTTAATGCCCTCCTTCCAACGGATTTCATCCCATCGACTTCAGATCATTTATTCTGGGATTGGATTCTAGAGTCATTTTGAGTGCCTTGAGACTTGCAGTCATCAGTGGCAGGTTCTCTCGCCATCAACAGTTTCTGGGGAATAAATCAATGTCTCCTGATCGATGGATCCTCTCAAGTGTTCAACCTCAACAAATTTATTCACACTTGTTAGTTTGCACTCTAGTACCTTGATTCCCATTTTCATTATTGGTGGGTGATCTCGCGTCTGTTAACGGTATACATTAATGACTGGTAATCAGACGATGGACTACTATGTTCGACCTCGACACCTCTATTCGGATAGTAGGACATGTACTCGTAGCGGTTTGTGTAGAATACTTTCTAGATTGGTGGCATCTCTTATATGATACCTCCTTGATCGTGCCAGTGTTCATGAGATTTCAGCTCTCGTGACTTGATTCCAGTATATGTTAGACATTTCCAGCCACTATGGAGATCTTGATCTATTATATATCTTCAACCATTTTGGAGATCATGGTCCTTTGTATATATTCATCATGGAGATTCTGATCTATGTATATTGTACGTGGCGATGACCACATATTTGATATCATGTATTATGGCTATTCATGGCCATTGTACTCTTATGTATCCGGGATTGCTATATGTACTTGCAGTTATATGCAGAGTTGTATTATTGTACTATGCCGATTGGGTGGTTGGTCTTCCATTTGGGATTCTTCATCACTCCACTTTTGGGATGGACTTATAATGTATTTCAGCCATCGTATAACCCCTCTGATCTCATACATTAGGGGGCATCTGTTATAGCGGATTTCACCACTCCAGGTGAATCACACTTTGTATGGTCTTCCCCTGTCCCACTACAGACTCATTAGACCCTATGGACCACTTTTTGTCCTTTGATGTTTCCCTGATCATCCCTAAAAACATATGAAAAATGATATACGCGGCTTTTAAACCTATAATCGCAAACATACACGGGTTTGACCCATATAACCGCGTACATCGAGACGTGTGCATAATCCAAATCCTTTTGGAGTTTTCCTTGACATGGATCCAACTCATTTGACTCCTGGCCTTCCATATGCCTTGAGATCGCTCGGATTCGACCTTTCATTATCCCTTTGAAAGCTATATAAGGAACCCCTTGGTACATTGAAGGCATAAGAGAGAATTGAGAGCAAAGAAACTATAGTCCATTGTTGACGGAACTTATGCTTGAGTCTGCATCCCTTTGTCCCTTGGAGCACTTTTGTGTTCTTCCCAAGATTGCCTTTTTCGAGTGAGCTTGCTATCTAAGTGATGGAGGATTAAAGTGGTGGAGGCCCAAGTGGGGGATTCAGTTTCTCTAGTTCGCAGACATGCCGTCAGAGGTTGTATCTTGTAATCTCTGATTTATATTAATAGAAATATCTTTTCCTGTCCAATGATGTGTATTTGAATGAATATTTTATCCATGGGATTATGTCAAATGCTTATACATTATTGATTATATATGCTAGAATAGATCTAACACCATGATATATAGAATGCTTGTATTGTTTACTTGTTGTTGAGGAATTAATCTATCAATTCAAGCTGAAGATTGGAAATCTCAACGGGGATCTACTTCAACCGTCCGGAATAAGGTACGAGGTCTGGTCCTTTAGTGTTAGACATTTAATTTCTATTGCATATTGGAAAGGATTGATTTCTGTAGTCAAGCTGTCTGTTGTGGTACCCCAAGACATAGGAATTTCTCTCCGTAACAATTGATCAACCCGAACAGCATCACTACAAACTTGTAGTGCCCGTACCTTGTACGAAAGGTGGTTTTGTAAATATCCTCGTCGCGAATCATTACCTAATGGTACACGGATTGCAGGTCAATCTTTGAAAAGATTTTGGCTCCTCCCACCTGATCGAAGAAGTCTTTGATCCTAGGGAGTGGGTAATGGTTCTTGATAGTCATTTTGTTCAACTAATGGTAATCGATTCAAATTCGCATCATACCATCTTTCTTATTTACGAAAAATATCGGTGCTCCCCAAGGGGACACACTGGTTCGGATATACCCTTTCTCTATCAACTCTTGCAACTATAGTTTGAGTTCCACCAACTCAGGTGCACTCATGCGGTAAGGAGCTTTGGAGACCTGAAGTGATCTTGCGGTCAGTTTGATGGAAAATTCTAGGTCTCGTTTCGGAGGTAATACGGGGATTTCCTTGGGAAACACATCATTGAATTCTTCAAGAACCAGGAATTCTTCTATGCGTTGTTCCCTATCTAAATCTATGTCTCGTATGTTTACAGCAAACAACTTGTAGCCTTTCCTAATGCATTTTTTTTGCTTGTAAGGCAGATATTTGTCTTAAAGAAACTCTCTTTGGAATGCCCTGAACCTTCACTTGGTTCCCTAGGCTATCAGTACATAACATAGACTTGTGCAAACAATTCAGCATGGCATGGTGTTTTTCCAACCAGTCCATGCTGATAAGTACATTGTATGATCCTAAAGGGAGGATGTTTAGGTTCACTTTTGTAAGAAAACCATTAAGGTTTACTTCACATTTTTTAACAATTTCCGAAACTTTTCGTTTCGTACCAGTGGCTAACTATACCAACCAAGGTTTTTTATGTTTTACTTTTCCTAGTTTTCATTCATCAACAATTTTAGGCAAAACATAGCTCCGGCAAGCATCGAGATCAATAAGTATTGAAATAGAAGCATTCAAGATCTTACCTTCTATCTCAACCATCGTAGCTTGATGATATTCTTATTGACCATCCAATGCTGCATATATTCGGGGTGTTCCATCTATGTCCTCGACAGTTGGTTCTTCTTGTAAGTTGTGTAAGAACCCACTGGTCTTGTTCTTACAATCTCGGGCATAATGAGGCCCGTTGCATTTCCAGCACTTGATTTGTAGCGAGGTAGCATTGGCTCCACTTGCTACTGGTTTGTTAACATTAGCAGTGGGTACATAAGGCTTTGTACCAGATCTATTAAAGTTCTTGTTCATTTGAAAGTTGTTATTTTTCTTTCTCTATGGCTTTGGGTTGGACCAAGGTTTGCAGTTATCATAGAAGTTCTTAGACTTGTCTCGATTTCGTTTTAGGTTCTCTTGCATCAGCTGTCCATGCTCATAACAAAGCCTAGCTTTGTGCAGCTTGGTATCCAAAGTCTTAGGCATGTCTAATTAAGTTATGTCCTGAAAAGTGGGAGGAAGACATCCTAGGAACTACTGGATATTTACATTTTCTTCTTTGATGTATGACACATAATGCAACAAATATATAAATATGTTAATAAATGCATCCATAGACATGGATCCCATGCGTAGTTTGTGAAACTCTTTCATTTTTCTGTCAAAGAACCTTTTCGGCATATATTTTTCTTGGAAATTTTTCCGGAAAGTATCCCAGCATATTTCCTGCATCTCATCTTTCTTTGTGTGTTTTAAATCCCTCCAACATATTCTTGCCTCACCTTTAAGTTATAGATGGAAATCCTAGCCTTCATTTCACTTGAGTAGTTATGAACCTGGAAATACTTACTCATGCCTAGAAACCATTCTTTAGCCTTTTCCCCGGTGTTTACTTCACCTTCATAGGTCACGGCTCTTATTTTTCAAAACTCCCCTTGAAGACTGTCATCACTCCTTTGCTTCTTTCTCCGTAGAGAAAGTGAGTCGCCACTAGAAGGACTGTGATGGTCTCCTTTTGGTGCTTTAGGGGCGTGTTCTTCTTTTTCCTCTCTTCCTTGGATGCTGGCCCATTTTGGGTAAGGTTCTCTTTTGGAATTGTTTGTGGATTGAGTAGGTTTACCTTGCAGGCTTCCTCCCATCATATTTCTCAGTAAGGCTTCATTTATGTCTTATTGTTCCTTCCTTTCGTTCAAGTTTTCTTTTCTGAATATTTTCAATTCAGCTTGAAGACTGTGTAAAGTTTTCAAAACATTAGATTTTATCTCTACCACCAGCTCCGCTTCATTAGTGGGGGTGGTCATCTTTCCTTGAGACTTTTTTCTTTCTCAGTATTCATAAACTGAACAATGTTGTAAAAATTCTTGTAACTGTAAAAAAACTTAATAACAGGAAAATTTTCTATTAGAAAGAAAAATTTAATATTATACTTTATTTTCGTTGCGGTGATAGCTTGGTGCACCCATGGGTCTCTTAGTATTGAAAATGGGCTCTGATACCACTTGTAATGTTCCCAAAAAGAAAAAATAATAAAAAAATTATTATAAGCTAGTAAAAATACCTAAATGGAACATTATTCACTTGCGGAACTCTGTCATACACTTCATGTACCAATGTTTAGTCGTAAGTTGTTCTTACATTCTGTGTGTTACTTTCAGTCATTGTTTTTAATGTATTTTACTTATGATATCGTCACTGGATTTATATGCTTCGACCTTTCTGCATTGTCGTACTTGTTAATTATAGAGTCCTAACTTAACTTTGTTTGTGGAAACAAAGTGGGCAGAGTGGCGGTACTCGTTCTCCCATGACGGTTTGAGAGGTAAAGGTATTTACTTGTTAGCAAGCTTACTTAGTTCTATGAACTAAGGCACCTATTCTATTTCATATGCAGTTCATACTTGCGACGGGGTCTTATTTAACGAGTACTGGAAGTCTTTATCTTAAAGAACATACTGCTCATTGGATTTGGTTTCTTGTCGACTCAGAATTATAACCAGGTATAAATCCTATTCTCGTCAATTTAGCTATCACTGCTAAATTTCCTGTTCAGTACTTATGCTTCATTACAAAATTGTAAATTTATTGATTTACATAGTAGTATTAACTTTCTTCTATGTGTATTTTATTAAGTCTTATTAATACCTCTTATGTTTTCTATTTGCAGGTTATTGTCTTGGCTTAAGGACAGACCTTTGATTTTTATGAGGGTTAATTGTTGAACATGGCATATTACATATGCCATGTTCACTAAGCATAAGCCTAGGGATTAATTGTATTGTATTATGTTATGGCTTAAAGCCTAAGGTTTACATGTTATGTTTAAAGTATAAGTCTTGTGGCTTGTCTTGAGACTAGTTGAGACCAAGCCTTATCTATGCACTAAACCTTAACATTGTAATTTATTAAGCCTTGTTATAACATCAATGTTGTAATGTGTTACCTTGTGTTATGAAATGGGCTAGCGAATATAACATATGGTCAAACCATATGTTAGGAGGGTTTAAGCTTCGCATGGGAAAATGAAGGTCATGAATGCAATGAAACTTAACTATGGAGAGTGGGTTTGGTATTTCGATAATGGTCACCAGCTAGTGCATTTAATGTTCTTGGTAATCGTGGCAGCTCCAAGCTTAGGGCTTGGATCACGATGGATTTTTCATTTTCATTGTTTGAGTTTGGGTTTGGTCTTTCTCTACGCAAGGGGAAAAATGGAGGTGACCACCATGGCCATGAAGGTAAGAACTCGTCTTGCTTCATAGTAATTTGAGGGTTTAACATTGATGCAGTTGAACGCTGTCATACTTCTCACCTGGTTTGTGGGTGGTTGCAAGTGTTGGGGTCTATGGAGAGTATCATGGTTCGAAGCTTATCACTGGTTCTTGTGTGATGTCAACAAAGTAAGGTAAGCCTGCCAACAAGACGGTGCTTGTTATTTCTCGGCCTGACTAAGTGATGTCTTTGTTGTTTGGTTTTGGAGTTCCATAGTGGGGTTTAAATTCTCCTTCCGGCATGTAATACTCAGACTTGGGTTTTTAGTTCAATGTTTCAGTGGCTTTGGCCATGGAGTGAAATCGCATTTATTTTGGTTATGTGTATATATTTTAGGTTTGTAAATTTATAAAAAGGTGTGGGCCTTTGAGGCATGGGCTACACCATTGCTTGCAATGGTAGCATAGCCCATTGGCATGCATGTGTGGACTTCGTTTTGGCTTTGAAAGGGACTGTGTAGAGATACTGTGATTGAAAATACTGTGTATAATGTGGATACTCCACGTTTTAAATGAAATGGACGTCGTTTTTAAGCTTAGTGTGTATGTGGAAATGTATTCTACGTTAATGGTTTATTAAGGTGGTTTTAACAAAAGCATTCGCCTTCATTTAAGGTCTATGTGTTGAGTAGTTAAATTGCTTGAAAAGATTGGCATCGTGGGGTAAGGCCACGCCGAAAAAGGACTTAGCCTTTTCCATCGTGAATGCGATAGCTTTACTGTGGCATTACTGATTATCTTTCATTTAATAGTTTAAGAGGTGAATCACTAACATAGTAGTTTTTTTATTATAAACCACACTGTGTATTTTTAGTTTGGCATTGTCGTGGCTTGGGTGAATGCTATGTGTAGCATCTGTTGGTTATTTATTGCTATGATTTCTTGGGTTTTGTTTATATTGTGGATTTTGTGGAAATGAGGTGTTGTAATCCCACGATGGCCTTCATTGTTGTGATTAGACTGTAAATAGCCTATTTGTATTAAATGTTGGCAAATGCCATGTTGTAGCGTAATCACAGTTCTTATTATCAGCAAGGTGGTTATTTATAATCTGTTTCTCACATACATGTTATGTATAGCGTGGCCATTGATTTGAATGCATACGGAACTCATTGGAGTTCGACTCTATTCGGGTGTTACTGTAATGTATTTTAATTTATGGAAAGGGTTGGGCTTCTATGCCCACAAGATCTGATTCATGTCCCCATTGTAATATTTGCGTCTGTAATTTGATCTTGATATAAGTTAATACATGACACGATTTTTATGTATGATGTATTATTTCATTCGTTATATGTAAGTTTTAATGAGTTATATAATTTTGTTTAATGGTTAAGCATAAATGAAATTGGTTGGTTAAGATAGATTTCATATAACTATGGGTGCTTATATATATAATGAGAGATTTGATATAGGACCACATGGATGGTCACAATGCCTCCTCTGTGCACTTTACTCTGATGCTGCTACTTAATGAAATTGACTTGCTAATTAGTTGATTGTTAACGAGACAGACCTTGAAAGGTCTTAATGGTTTATTTATTCTTTGATATAACTTATATGCTAGTTCTCTTACTAAACATTGATATTTAGTAATGTGGTTTACTTAGTGTTGTTAATAATTAAATGGATACTATCATAGTTCTTTTATTGTACTTTTAGGTTGAATCTAGTATTTATATAGGATTATATGAATTCCTAATTTTGAACTAGTTTGAAATAAACTTAGACAAGCCTTTGCTCACAAATGAAATATGTGAGGAGAGTAATAAAACCTAGAGAACGATTACTTAGTTAGTGTAAATCAAACCCTAGTTTATAGTAGACATAATTTCGATATTTAAATAAATACAAAAGAAATCTTAAAGTTACAATTGTGGTAATATACAACATATGATAACATTTATAGCATTTAAGGAATACAAACCCTAGTAGCTTCTAACTAGAAAATTAAACACATAGGGTTAGGAGATGTATTGAAATCATTTACCTAGTATATCAAGTAATTACTCTAGAAAATAGAATATACACTCTAGGGTTACAATTTAATAAATTTAAAACCTAGGAGATATAGAGAGAACCATCATTTATGGGGTTGAAAATATATAATGAACCTTTACCTAAAGTAACTAGCATTTGTACTGAGAATGAACTTGACATACTAACAACTCATACCTGTAATTTTCTGAAGCTCCTTGAATGGTTGAACCTTCACACTTTAAATAACCAACATTAACTACTTAAGAGAGATCTCACCTCTTGCTTTGATGACCAAATCACTTGGGAACTACCACGTTCCACCCAACCATGACCTGGAACCGTCCGTGGTTTAAATATGGATCCCCCCGAGCTCGACTCCAACATGCAAGTAGCTTAGAGATCCTTAAGGTAAGGTTTCATAACTCGTGTATCAGATCTCGATCAATTCCCCTTTTCCTTGCACAAAATGTTTCTTCAAGAATTTACTTGAGAGCAAATATGTAGAAAATGACTCATCTAATGATAGATCAGAGCCCCAAGCCTTTACTTGGATTTAGTCTTTATAGATATACTTTTCAATCAAAAGGGACAGTTAAATCAAGAAACCTCGGTTTCTTGATTTAAGCATTTTCAATTACTTTGGGTAATTATTAATATTTTAACTTAACTTTCTACTAGTTCCTAGTTGGATTTTTATAGACATTATACTATTTATTAATATTTAATAATAAAAAATAATTGATGGAGCTTCTCTTCTTTCTTTCATTTATTTATATTATTAATATAATTAATTCTTTATAGATACCATGTATAAAGTACATAATAATATAACACTTTGTTAACATTTGTCTTTGGGCATCATATACCATGATCTCTAGACTTAATGACACTTCTTCATTAAGGTCAAGTAGGTAGATGGTTCAGGTCTACTAGAATAGCAAGCTCTAAACATCCTTGCATGTTGGACTTCCCTTGTATAATGTGGTAGTTCTTCAGTACTTTGATAAGAATACAGAAATTTGACATTTCACTTAATCTCTTATAAATAAGTATGATGAGATCAATATTTTCCTCGAGTTGTTTTCACTCAAAAGTTATTAAATTCTTTTTAGTAACCTCTACTGCTTACGAGAGTCCATACTCAACGCTTTAACACGGAGTTACAATTCAGTGCAATTCCAAAGCTCCTAGCTGAATAGTACTGCTAGGATGTACTTGTATGATACACCTAGGGATACAATGGCCAAGCATCCGATGCTCGAGAGCTTATGTTCAACATCAACATGGAAGGCTCCAGGGCTTATGCCCAACACATCCAATTATCTTTCCATGTGTTCGAGACTTCTCGCTCAAAACAAAGGTAAGTACGCATGTGCTCCAGAGGTTCTCGCTCAACACAAATCGTCAATCACTAGCTCCGCACTAACACAAACAAGCATATACATACATCATCAATAATTGGTTTAAGCCCAATATATAAAACAAATCATCATGTTCACATGCACCAGCATCTTCAACCCAATATAAAAATAAACATCAAGATAATCATCATAATCAATAGGCACATGCTTATAAGTATTACTTCCAAAATTAAGGATATTACAAAAATAACTATAAATAGCCATCAAAACCTTTCCAAAATGAAAATATCTAAAAATGGACATCAAGATTTATATTTCAACGAATTATTTATAGCCAAAGATGACCATCAAAACCTTTATATTTCAAGGTAATATTTATACTTAATAAGGATGAAGACTTCCAATTAAATGATAAACAAAAATTAAATTTCAAAGTATTATTTATACTCGAGTAAGGGATGGAGTAAGGGTGAAGACTTCCAGTTAAATGATGAAGAAAAAATGAATGATTATGGCCTTTTTCTGACGATTTGTCTCAAGCTTACATATAGCCATCACGATATCTATCTCAACTGGTTACCAATTAGTTACATAATATGTTTTTATGTTTTTTTTCTTTTAATATATTCATAATTATTCATGGAATTGAAAGGTTCATACGGATGATGCGTCTTATTAAGTCAATGATCACAAATCAGAGAGAAAATGACTAATATTCCATACATGTAATGTCTCACGATAATACAATCAGCAAAATCAAAAGGTGGTTCATAAAATTGGAGAATGTACTCGACGAAATGATCTTCTCATCTGTGAAAGTCGAGTATTCTAAATTCAATAAACGTACGTGTAGATCATCAACTAAAGAAGCGAACACGTTTGAATCAGTAGATTACTTATGGGTACAGCAGTTATGTGTTTTGATAGGTTACTAGTTATTGTTTTACTCTAGAACTCTGATAAGCAGCATCAGGGTTTTAGGAATTCTGCTGGCTGTAATGTTGTCCATACATAATTTTCTTTGTGTTAAAAAGCTATCCTAGACATTCAAATATTGTAATTGTTTTCTTTGATTCAAATTGTCAATAGTAAGTAGCTCACCTCAATGTTTCTTTAACATTTTAAAGCCTATACAGGTGTGGGCCATGTCTTTTTAACATTTTAAAGACTGTACAACTGTTTGATCAGAAGTAAGTTGTTAAAAGGCTGTCATTAAAGTTTATTTCACATTTGGCAGAGGGCACCAAGTACCTGCCCATTTCAGGTTGCCTAATAAGCTGATTTAAAAAAGACACAAATCACATTTACTTAACCTAAAAACTAAAACTAAAACTAAAATAAACCAGCATAGATTCATCTAAAAGGGATCTACCAAGCACCAGAGATCTGGAAATGTATAATCTTAGTTTATCTAATTTATAATGTTATATATATATACAATTCTAATTAATTTAAATTTGATTTAAACCCACAACTTAATTTTAATAATATTTTTTTTATTTTATAAAAGACATGATGAGCACCGAAAAGGTTACACATCTCTCCTTTGTTAAGCTGTAAAATATACCTCTTAGATGCAAAAATCTAACGGTTCCACCAAATACAATAACTCAATTCGACATATACCACAACATTCTTGCAATTGTGACTGATCTGAGGTCTGTCCAATGTCCTTTACCGTCTCACGATACGAATCCATATATAATAAAATTGAATCACCAAACACAAAATATTCGAGTATGTACTGCACACGATCTTCTCATCTGTGCAAAGACAAAGCAATTTATTATAAATTCATTAAAGTTGTTGGTCGTCAAGTAAAGTAAAGAATCGAGCAAGTCGGCCAAATGGGATAACTCTGCTCAAATTATAAAAAAATGTGGAAATATGGACAGCAACGTTCTTCCAGACCGACTGATCTGACTTTCCCAATCTAGAAAACTCAATACCGACAGAGGAGTGGGGCTGGGTTGGCGAATTTGGAGATTATCAATACGAATATTACACGACTCAAAAGTGGGAGAGCCTTTTGGAGCATTGTATAGGAGAGCATTCAAATAGTTTTGTAGTTTAACTTCCGTCATTAAATTGTCATTTCAATGACTTCGGTCTATTACTTTTATGAAATTGCATAACCTAATGCATTGGTCTTTTTACTGTCAAATTCAAATCGAATTTTTAAAAAACAATGACTTCGGTCTATTAAGAAATTTTATATTATTTTTATGATAGGGACAGGGCAGAATCTAATTGATGAGATATTTTAGTGTCAAATTCAAATCTAATTTTGAAAAAACAAACTCTTAAAATGAGAAGCAATTTGAGTGCGGTTTAAAATAAATAAACTGCTCTATTTTAATATCATTTATGGCACAACCTTTTCAAGGCATCTGAATGGGCCACCATTAGCGTATAATATAAGCTCCTCTCAAAATCTTACACCTGACCACAGGAGCTATCACCTTTTATGTGGCTTCACTCTGGCTATAATTGTTTGGTTGGGTTATACCTGCACTCTCTTTCTGTATTTCAAATTGCCACAGTTTCAGAGGGCAGAACAATGCAACCTTATCTATGTTCCAGTGCAATAGGCTCATGTAGGATCCTCCAGACGAAAGGCAGATTATTGCATTGGTTTTGAACATATACTGGAGATGGCGGTTGTGAGCTTCAGTCTTTCTGTTGTAGGCCACCATATACTTCCAATCACAGTTGCTTTTAATGAAGCTTTAGTAACTTGAATCGGCCTCTCATCTGAATATAAATGAGTGAAGTTTAAGATTTCATGGTCGTATTTGAGAGATTAGACTGCAATGCGTCCATCTTTCTGATTCATTTGAATTTTGAGAAAAAAGGTGCCGGGAATGTGATATTGTTCTTTGTTTTCATTTTCATCTTATACTTTGAGGACACCACTCATCGTTGCAGAAATGAATTCAAGTTATTTAAAAGATAAAAGAGTGGACATGGTAGTTGAATCTATAAATTACCAGTAAATGGTTAATAAAGAAAATCGCAGCTTAGTAGAATTTATAGAATTTATTATTGTTTCAATTCATATTGGATAACGAAAATTGAGTAGGGAAGCCTGAATATTTTAGCTTTTCTTTTTAAGATGAGTGTATTTGTATTTTTTTGAGATTTTTGTAATTTTGTAAAAATTATTAGAATCTCATATATATTAGTTATAAGTAAATGGAACTGTAGAATATGAATGTTATTAAGGGGTATTTGAAGGTGTTAAATCTATTTATGTATTAAAAAATATAATTTAAACATTTTCAAATTTGGAAATTACCAAAATCAAAATATAAAATAAATAGAATACTCAAATAAAATATTATGATGTTAATATTTTAATATACATCTACTCTCAAATTAATATTAACTTAAAATAAATAAACTACTCCAAAAAAATATTACTATATTAATATTTTAATATAGATTCTCTTAAGCTAATGAAGGATAGAGCAAGTGGGTAAAGTGTTAAATTGTAAATCAAAGCAAATGAGTAAAGTGTTAAGTTGTAAATCAAAGGTTGGGTGATACCATGCACTTGGATTAACATATCAAGTAAATAATCATATAGTATTTTTTATTTCTTAGTAAAAAGGAAAGGAGATAATTAAAAAGCAATTAGAAGCATGGCCAAAATGTAACACAAATAAGGAAGAGGAAGAGTAACTTCCATGAATGACTTAGTTTATAGCTAGCTTTATATTAAAATTGCTAGGATGTGTTTCTACTTTAAAGACTTCCACTAATACAAGGTTGGGCTTTTTAAGACATTTTTTAAAAACAATATTAACATATTGTTTTTAATATCTATTAAGAAATTCTTTTAGAATGATTAAGACCATTTTTAACACAAAATTAGTTTCAATGTTACTCTTAGTTTTTTAGTTTCTAAAATTATTATTTCCTTAGAATAATGATTTTAAGGTAAAATCATTATTTACTTTTAGATTTTTAGTTTCTAAAATTATTATTTAAAAAAAAAAAACTAATTTGTTAAGGTAAAATCATTATTTTTTTGAAAGGTAAAAGGATTTGGTGTTTTGCATGAAGCTTTTGCTTAGCCACACAAATTGTTTAGTGAGAAAAATCAGAATACCTTGAATCAAAGTTTAGTTTACAAGCATTCAATTGATCAGTACCAATGGGTATCATAACTATGGCTCCAATGGTATGCTATATCAGCCTTTCCATTGATCAGTAACAATGGGTATCATAACTATGACTCCATGGTATGCTATATCAGCCTTTCCAAGGGTGATGTTAGTTTTGAGTGGATTTGCAAGATAATTTCGATGCAGAGAATGGTGATTCTCGCATTGGCGGTCTCTCTTCCCTCTCTGCCATATTATTCATTCTATTTTTGTTTAGACCTCCATTTTACAGACATAAAGTCCGAGGTGGTATCCCTTTTGAGCGAATGGACAGAGTAATTGCCAAGGTAGTTCAGAACTGGACTTGTGAAAAGAGGTCGTGATAAGACTCAAATACAATTACAGAATGGAGAAAGGCTCTTTTTTATGCTTTACTAATATGCGGTTTCAAGTGGGCGGCCTTTAATGGGTAAGATCTCCAACTCTCCCTTATAATCTTAGTTTCTGATTTCTTTTGGGATTGACAGGTATATGACAGTTTGTATATATAAATATTGTGGATTTTTTCAACCACAAGGGATGGGTTTTTCATGATCTCGTTAAACATGTGTGGAGTATTGAATAACCCAATATTGTCCCCTATTAATCCCATATCTTTTATAATAGCAGTGTAATGGTGCCTTCGATTCAACTAAAGCAATTGGCCGACTGATAGACTCTGCACATTAAAGCATTGGAAACAACTCCTATGGACAACGGTGTTATGATTTCATCATTGTTACCTAGTCTGTTTATTCAATATATAAATTTAGCTGGCAATTAAATTCATGCAAGATGGGAGTCGAATTCATTTTGCATGGTTATCTAGAGTATTTCTATTGAAAAGTGGGACATTGAATGTTTCGATTTCAGCTATCCCGTAGTTATAGCTCTACATATGTGTATGGTATTAATATCGATAACTTTACAGATTTAAATATGTATGAGTTTAAATATTGTATAATAAAACATTGAAGTGCAAGTTTATTTCTGTATTTTTGTCTTGTTTTTGTGTGGTGGGTTGTGGCTATTATACTTTCTTTTTTTTAATAATTGTTCATGCGATTGGCCACATACACACGCAATGGTCATATATACTAACGTGTGGCTTTGGAAAATACATTTGAAGTGTATGGCGAAACTTAAACCCTAGATATATTTGAGAGCGAGAATGTAATTAGAGTGAATCTTAGATAAAAGGTCCAATGAACATGTAAAGTTAGAGCCCTCGGATAAGTGATCCAATGATACTTCAACAGTAAATGCAATTATAAGATATCTAGTACAGTTATAAGATCTCTGCTTGTATATATATCTTGCAAGTAAAAAGACCAGTCGATGGCAATGGCATGATCCAATGATGCTCCAAAAGTAAATGCAAATATAATTATAAGATATCTATTTGTATATCTATCTTCTAAGTAAAAAGACAAGTAGATGGCAATGGCCTGATATCCAAAGTGGGCATCTATTTTCACCTTTCTCTTTCATTTTGAGATCCTCAAAAATAACTTCTCGTCCTTATTGTTAATGCTGAGAAGTAGCAGAAAATGAGGTTTCTGCCATGTCCTCGTTAGTTTTACTGCCTGCACTGTACTTGACTTGACTGTGGAAGAATTTGACTTGATGGCAATAGTATCCCTTCTTGTATTGTTTCAAGTATTTATGTGCTGTTGTTGTAGCAAATTGTTTATGATAGTTCAATTCTATTGTGGAAAGCCTTTTACATAATTGTCAAGTCATTTTGTTAATTTGATTGACCACTTCATTTTTCTAATTTTTATATAGAAAATATGAAAATATTTACTGGTTTTGAGATGAATGAGTATTATAAATGCAATCTCAATGAGAAGTACAAATGAATGAGTGAAATATGCTTCTTTTGCTCCTTTCTTTAAAAAAACACTAAAAACTAAAATAATTCTTTTTGTATATGAAGTTGTAGGGTGCTAGCTCAATGGTAGAGCATCCGCATACAATGTTTTTGTAAATTGTCTCAATTTAAGGAAAAATAAAAATTCTGTATTGCCTTAAATATTGTCTTTAAGCGAGTGTCTTAAACTATTGTCTTAAATTTAAGACAATAGTTTAATAAAATACATTAAGACACTAGCTTAAAGGCAATATTTAAGACAATACACATTTTTTGTTTTGTCTTAAGTTGAGACAATATACACAAATATTGTCTTAATTCCCCTCTCTATGTAGTAGTGTTTGAGTGTTCCTTAATAATGTTGGATGAGTAATGGGGTGTTGAATTTAGGATTACAATATGACCAAAGCAAATTAGTAGTTTTTGTTATGAAAACTTTTTGCAATAGCTAATCTTGGAAGGTGGTTATGGAAAGTGTTAGTTATTTATTCAATGAGATTGGTTTGGATGGTGGTTTTTGGTTTGGATAGACCTACGAGTTTGCATAATATAGAATTTGTCATAAGGCCAAGAAAAATTATTTCCTTCCTCCATCTATAGTAGGAGTAGGATTTGTTAAACCTCTTGAGAGAACAAAGGATCAAGTTTATCTATAACACTTCTAACTAGTTTCTTTAATATTTTTGGGGTCTTGAAAATATTTTTACTATTCCTTTTTACTAAGATTATAGACGTATGGTCAATAATTCCATAAATTCCCATGGAGAGGGGAAGTGGAGGGACGATTCCTAGATTTTGGGTGGATGGTAGATAACATAACCATTGGTTTGTCGAGATTTTTTGAGATGGGGTTTTTCTTTCTGTATGATGCGGGAACATAAATTTAAATGGATTTAGGATTGAAGTGTTGTTAAGGAATTGATCCTATCGCTGGGGTTGAGGCCACCAATGTACTAGGGGTATACAAATTGATATATAATGCTCTATAAGTATGAATTTAAACAAGATTTCAAGGGTTAGGAGCCTTTATACCTTATAAAATGGAGGTTGATCCAATATTTCTCTTTATCCCTCTTCTTTCTCTCCAACCAAGAGACTTGCAAAAAAACTTCAAACCTTCCTCAAACCTATTTGACCACATGTAAGGTGATGATACTCAATACAGCATGAAACCCTAATCTCATCGACATCAACATATGATCATAAACTAAGATATATACAATGTTTTTGAAATGCAAGAACATCAAATATTTATTAATCAATGGAATAAGTACAAGATTTACCTTCTCTTCATGCAAGGAACCTCGTGAAACTTTCAATATGGATCTCTTGTTTCTCTCCTGGAAGGTTCTTACTCTCCAAGCTATGCAACAAGGTTACATAACAGTTAGGGCATAGGTGAGGGGGATGAGACTCCAAATTCCACCAGCATAACTATACAGAAATGTTAATTCCTCTTCATGGATCCTTCTTCTTTCTTATATAGAAATATGAAGAGTTAAGGTCAAGCATAGGTCTATTACAACCGAGGAGGTTGTTCAGAAGCCACCCAAACCACCCAAAATTCGAGAATTTTATATTTATTAACTATTTATAAGGGTATACGCAAGTGCAACACTGACAACCTGCGTATGCAAAGTGAAAAATGTAGGTGCAATACTCAAAAACTTGCATATGGGTCACAATAGGATTTTCTAGGGAATTTACAAGTGTTCTCGAGAGTTGGTAAGGTATCGAGAGTTGTTTCTTAGTCTATTACCATTCCAATGTTTCAAAAAAGAGATAAAATAGAGTGACACAAGTTTTCATATGAAATTTCCACCCACAAGTGTCCTTTAGGTGACTAACAATAGTTTTCATGAAGTGTCGTCATACGACAAAACATGGAAATGTCATCACGAAAGGAGAAGCATCATTTTGGGCTATAACATGTTGTAGTGTGGTTGGATATGAAGGTATCAATAAATATGAATCTTGTTTTATATGGAATTTGTTGGAAAGGGAGTTGTCTAGTTGATGAGTGACTAAGAAGTCCAAGAAAGGGATAGAATTATTCTTCTATGCTTCCATGGTAAAGAGAATATGGGAAATTTATTATTAGTATGGTCAAGAAATGTGTGAAGGAAATATTAATGAGGGCCAACCGCATAGATTCCTTTATTCAATAAGGAAGGACCTTTTAGATTAAGTTTCTACCTGGACTTATGTCCTAGTATGAGGTTAGGGTAGCATCCTACGATGATCACCCCTTCAACAGAAATCATGTCCTTAAGGATGGAAATGGGAAAGTGCTATAAAAATTTTAATTGTTACCTAGTAGCATCTTATGGATACATATCCTTCCACTGGAGTAGTAATTCCTTGATTGTTCCTTGGTGTAGGTGATGCTTTTGTGTGGACAAAATGGTTTTGGGAAGAAGACAAGTGGATCCTTCTAATTCAATTTTTGGTAATGGAGTTTTAAATATGAAATTATGACCCACACCCTCTTGAAATAAAACACATGAAATACTATGTAGACCTTGGAGTGTGCTTCTAGAGCGCTAAGTTGAAATAGGCATATCCCATGTATTGAAAAATATTATATGAGTTGTAAAAATTTGGTGAAGTGTTGTTGGATAGCTAGATAATGTTGAGATATTACTTATGTTTTTTGATGAAATGAGGTGTAGTAACATTGGGGATCCATTATTGTTGTTACTTTTCTAACCATTTTGTAAACCAACCATTGCAATCAAAACATTGTAAGAGCTTAAGGGCATAACATTTAAATATGCTAAACTATGTAAACCATTCAGTTCTAAAGGACACTATCTTAATATTTTTGTGACTTTTCTTTTAGTTCCAGTTTCTAATTGTATAATTCATGCTACCTCAAGGTTACATTTAATAAGAAAGCAATTCAAAACTATTCTAGGTGCAACACAACTGTTACTAGCTCCTAAATCAATTAAAATAGACACAATTCTATTACGATTCTTACCTGCCACTTTTATCATGTGATATTGGTGATGTTCCTTCCTACCTTATAAATATACATAAATCCTCTAAGTCTTTCCAACATCACCTATTGTTTCTTCCTCAATGTTGTAAATTTTGTCTCCTTTCTTATGTGGGAAATACCCTCCATAGTGATTCTCATTACAATTCCAACATCTAAGAGGAGGTCTCTTAGTTGAATATGGATGCTTATAAAAGTCACCACTTTTTTTGAAAAGAGGATCAGTTCCCTTCTTTATTTGGTCTCATGTAACACTCTTCTTATCCTTCAAGTTCTTATGTTTCTTATTCTTATCCAACTTATACAAATGTTTTACCTTCTCAATTACTTCTTTAAGGGTCTTGGGCATATCATACCTAATCTTATCCCTATATAAAGTTTCAATTCCTCTTATAAATATTTGAATATTAACTTTATCATCTTTTATATAGTCTACATAAATTAACAATTGAACGAATATCTTCTCGTATGCATTCAAAGTTAAATTTCCCGTCTTAAGTTCAAATAATTCTTCCATCTTATTATCATAGTATTTATCTAAAAGGTATTCTTATTGAAAATACTTTTTAAATTTCTTTTAAGTGATATTTTATTCATCAATATAATCCATTTTAACCAAATGTTCCTGCCAAACATAGGCTCTTCCATGTAAATGATAGATAGACATCCTTGCTTCCATGGTTGATGAATAATTATCCAATTGGAAATTTTTTTTGATCCCTACTAAATGTGTTTTTGCTTCTTTACCCTATTTAAATTCACTCTCAAAGGCCGGAAGTTTAATATTTCTTATTTATCCCGTCAACGGATCATGTCCATACCTTCTCCTTCTACTATTATAGTCATATGAAAATCTGGATGGACTAGTCTCATGATTTCTATATCTTTTTCTCAAGAGAGGTGTATGGTAACTTTGTGGTGGAAATTCCATCTTAGAATAAGTTTTCCTATTTTTCCTTTCTTTCTTGCATTAGGTATTATTTAATTATATTATTTCTTTCATGATATTTACTTGAAGTTGAGTTATCATTTCTTAACCAATTCTTCCAAGTCAAGGGATGAACTACTACTCCTCCTTCCTACATACTCCCTTTTAGATCCATAAGGGGTTTTGTGTTTAACTTACATCCTCTACTATTCTTCTATGCACGATCTTCTTGGGTTAAATTATTTACTGTGAGATGCAATGTGTTCATTCTAAGTTTTCTTAACATTCCATTATCAGATTTATTTATTTTCTCAAATAATAATGAATTTTCTAGCTAAGAAGAAACAAATCATACTATACTAATCTTCAATTTTTGAAATAAATAACTATGAAAAATGCATAAATTGATATAAATATTTTCAAACATAATCTAAATCTTAAAAATAATGAACTATTTTTCATCTTTCACAAAGATATCACAACTTTCATACATGAAACATTTAACTTGTATTTAAGCAAGCAAATTTAAAGTGATCAATAGGCCTGACAATCGTAGTGTTGCAACCGCATATTTGATAAGACATGTAATGTCCCCCGATTATATCAAAGGGTCTTAGAGACACATCATTATATATCTAAGGATAATTATATAATTTTATCACAACAGATTAATCAAACAAATATTTAATTTAATTTTTTTGTGATTTAATTTCATCAAAATCCCTTTAATTACAATAATTTAAAATGAATTTGATAACTATTCCAACAAATGATCAAAGGGATGAGAAAGTTGCTTAACATAATAAAATATTCAATCCAATCCCTATCATATATTATAACCACTTATAAAGTATAACTAATATTATTTACAATTAACTAGTAACTAAGGTGTTAATTACAACACTTAACGACACTCAATGCGCAAATGATGACACTTAATGACACTCAGTGCACACATGATGACTCTTATCAAAAATACAATTGTTCAACAAATAATCATTGATTATCTCTACCAATGGATTAATAACATCTAATTACATGAAAATAATTCCTAATTACAATAATTAATCATAGTAACTACGAAACATAGTCCATAAGACTAATTAACCAGTTTTCCAATTTAAGCAGCTTATCTCCCAGAAAATCAACTTGTAAAAATGCCATAAAACCAAAAATAAATACTACAGATATTAAAAACATGATTAGAAATTCACCTAAATACAATTAAATACTTATTTTCATATCATTCCAACTATAGAAAAGGTGATATTTTCCATCAATTCCAATGAAACTAGTTAACATTCACCACAAGAAATTGAGTTTAAATAACTTAACCAAAATGAAATTCATCCACAATTGAATGATAACACATAATATGTACCAACATACAACATAATAACATTTTAAAAATATAAGACATGGTTGTAGCATTCCATTTTTACTAAAACAAAGATTTCAATCCACAACTAGTTATCAATTTTCACAACAATCTACCTAGTTTCCATTTTAACTTTCCAAATTAAAAATAAAGAGAAATATATGACTAATGTAGCTCATGGAAAGTGTATATGAGATCATCTACAACCATATATATGTTCACATATGCATTCGATTAAATAACTCATAAATCTAGCTAATTCTACTAATTCAAGTTGACTAGTAATTCAATGAATTGGTAGAATAATTAAATACACAGCTCATAAAATCATTAAAATTCCATTCCAAATATAAATAACATGTTTTATCAGTCATAAAATTTGTATATCTCATTCGATTTTTTTTTCAAACACTTCATGTGCAAAGTCTCAAATCTACTCAAAGCAATCCCATTGAAGGAGCTAGAAATTGGAAATTGACCTAACTTAACCCTTGACATATGCCAAAATGGAATAAAAACAATACAAATATAGCTATACCCAACTGCTAGAAAACAAGTTAATCAATCACATAATGTAACAAAAATCATTTATAAAAATAAATAAACCAAACCCTTGCAAAACCTTACAACAAATCTCACACATTAATAAAAATCATGGAATAACACAACCGTAATACAACATAACCACGAAGGAATTTCACAAGCCACCATAAAATTCACAAGGATAAAACAATCCCATTGAAGGAGCTAGAAATTGGAAATTGACCTAAGTTAACCCTTGACATATGCCAAAATGGAATAAAAACAATACAAATATAGCTATACCCAAGTGCTAGAAAACAAGTTAATCAATCACATAATGTAACAAAAATCATTTATAAAAATAAATAAACCAAACCCTTGCAAAACCTTACAACAAATCTCACACATTAATAAAAATCATGGAATAACACAACCGTAATACAACATAACCACGAAGGAATTTCACAAGCCACCATAAAATTCACAAGGCACCATAAGCGCCAATGAACATCGTAAGCCAAAATAACCCTTCATCAATTTCAGAATGAAAAAAAAAACAAGCAATGTAGAAAAGATAACTAAACCCAACCCTTGCAAAACCTTAATTTTATTAATCTTACAATCCAAAAAAAATCAATTTATAAGGATAACCATAATCGAACATGACCATCGATGAAAGTGGTGATCCAATATGAGCCTTCACAAATTTTATAATGCAACATAACCGTTGATGCATGTGAGAGTCCATCCAAAACAGTCCAAATGAATCTCATAATACAAAAATCCAATTAACAAACACAACCATAATGCAACATACCCATGCAAAACTTTCACAGTGAAAAATAGACCTTCATGAATTTTGTAACACAACATAAAGCTTGATATATCTCGAAATACAACAAAAACCATTGCAAACATAAGTGAACCCAACTATTATGAAACCTTACAACCCAGCAAAATTCATGATTGACGTTGACCATAATACAACAAACCCATGGACAAATTGCACATTCCAAGATAAACCTTCATCAATTTAGGAATGCAAATAAAAAAGGAACATAGCAAACATAACTAAACCTAGCCCTTGAAAAACCTTATTATGAATGTCATGATTCAAGAAAAAAAAATTTAAAACATAACCATAATGCAATATGACCATCGATGAAAGTCGGCATCCAATATAATCCTTCATAAATGTCATAATGAAACAATAACCCTTGATGCATTCCGCAGGAGTCCACCAGGGTAGAGCACAGTCTGACAAAATCGGCATAGGTCAGGTGCTATTAATGGAACACGGTAAACCCATATTTCTCCATATGGAGGCGCTGCAGGCACATATATATGTGGGTAGAGGAAGACTATTGAATTGAAAGGTGAGAAGGTTCTCCAAGCCCCTCATATCGGGTTTGGTTGACCTTTCCCTTCCTCAAATGTATTTATAGAGCGTTGAGAGGCCTATTTCCAGATCAAAAAGAGGGTTCACAATCCAAGAAAACCATTCCAAATGTTATATGATAATCCAACAAAAGAAATTATTGAACAAAGGCATAATGAAACATAACCATAATTCAAGATAACACTTTATGTATGTCAAAATAAAACAAAACAATTTCATACATAGGTAAACCCAACTATTATAAAAAACTTACAATCCAACAAAATACATGAACAAACATAACCATAATACAACATACCCATGGACAAATGGGAGAATCAATATAAACCTAACCCTATATGAAGATAATAACCTAACTTGACCCTTGACATATGCCAAAATGGAATAAAACCAATACAAATATAGCTAAACCCAACTGCTAGAAAACAAGTTATTCAATCACATAATGTAACAAAAATCCAACAAGCAATTGCAACATGGCCATGGTGCAACGTCGCAATTCGACTTGATGATCACTAACTATGATAATCTAACATACCACTTGATAAATTCAATAAATATTGTACTTATTATATTAATTTTAATGTCATAATGCAACCAACCACATTAATGAACATAACAATAATACAACATATTCATAGAGAAATGGTGCAATCGATCATAACCCTCAACGAACATTGTCATCCAACATAACCCTTAAATTATGTCAAAATGGAATAAACACTTCAAAATATGATTACACTTATTAATTGTGCAACTTTATAATGAATCACATAATGTGAGAAAAGACCCATTATAGAACATAAGGGCGCTCGCAAGAAGTTGGTTCCACATTTTAGTGCCACTTTAGAAATCGGAAACGCACTTCCGAAATTTAAATCCACAACGCATATGTGTTATTGATGCTATGTTTGGAAAACCCAATCCCAAAGACGAGGTCAAGGTTAGTTAGTACATATTTCATATGCGATATATCGCATGTGCATTTTTAAAGTTTTACATATCGCACTTGCGATACATTGCATATGCGATATGCAAAACCAAAAAAAAAAATAGAGGCCACAAGACTCAATTTGTTATTTGCACAGTGAGGCGATATCAGGACGACGAAATACCGCAATTGCGAAATACATCACCAACGTTTTGTGTTAGAGCATTTCGAGGTGTCTGTGGAGGTGGCTTGGCTCTAATCGAAGGTAAGTACTCATATCATCCACATTTGTATTCAATATTTGTTTGTTTTTGCTAATTTCATAGTTTTTATATTTGTTAAAAGGTTAAAATGTATTTAATAAAAACAATTGAATTAAATCAAAGAATGATATATTAAAACAATTTGAAATTTGTTGTTCAAATCTTAACAGATAACGGGAATGTTCAAGATACTGTGCAAAATGAACCAAACCAAAACACAAACCCAAACATGGACACAAACCCAAACATAGAAACAGACCCAAACACAGAGGGGGAACAAGACCAGAATTCACAGATTCTAGCTCGTTTGGGTGCATTAAGGCACCTTAGCTCATCTTTTATAGGGGGGGATCATTTGACACAATATTTAGCCGAGGCACTCGACACCATAAGAAACACAATTGCCAATTCCCAAGGAGATCTATACAACATTATCTCGTATAGAGAATTGATGAGGCAATATTATTCTGATGATTTGAGTTATAAAGACATAAAAAACCTAAAGATTACAAAAGACCAATTGTTTTCATTATTCCGGGACCCTAGTACTGGATTGGTTCTACCCACCAGTTGAGTACACATTTCCATAGACTGGTGCATGGAACCAAATATTAAATCCAATTGGATGGATGGCTGGTATATGGTCTTTGATGAAGACCCTCATGGGAATAGGGACATCCCATTTTATTTCCCGAGGAAGTTGTATGTAGAATTCATCCTAGGGAAACATGTGAACTATTTCGATATTTTAGACTTCTAGGGTGTGGTTCATGGGATACCCCAAGATAGGGAAGGGGCTAGGACTGATCCTAACCATGTGCCACGCCCTCCACACACACCAAAACCCCCTCGGCTATATCCTCTTGTGGGTCCTATGATTGATGATACACAGGAGGCCTTATTCGACTTGGTACATACATTGCTTCAGTATGGGACTGTTGTCCAAGGAAATGTAGGCCAAGGGGGTGGCACTTCTAAGGCCGGCCCATCGCACAGTAAGGATACATCTACAGATCAAACTGGAGACATAGAGCATTCAGAGCGTTGCGTTAGTCCACACCCTTACATAGCGTGTGGAGGCATATGCTATGGCCCTGCTTCAGAGTTCCAGGATGATGGATTACTTCGATATGTAAAAAAAACTCATTATTTTCATATTATATTTTTTTATATCACAATTTTCAATTGCTTCACAATTTATTTCTATTTAATTATCTAACAAATTATGTTAAAAATTATACATTTGGTGTCCCATGACACCCTAGATTCACATAGTCTGTCGATTTATGTTGAGAACATTGATGCAATAGTCAATATTGCATATGGGTTTGGTTCTTCACCATTAGCTGTAAGAACTATACTTTTTAATTTGTCATCATTATTTACATAATTATAGTAGAGATTGTAACATTCAATACATCCTAATATGGATACAATATGTTTTATGGAGGGTGAGCAGGATGAGTATGTTGAATCCCAACCTAGTCCCTCTCATGTAGAGGAAGATTCCCAGACCCAGGTATTATTTTTAATATGCTTTTAATCATGCTTTTAATAATTCAACATTCATTATTTTAATTTTTAGAATTTTTCTAATTGTATCTTTATGTTTTTTTATGTAGCATGATATCTTGATGGGTGACCCGCCTCTCTGTCACCCCTAGGTACATGTATGTTTCGCTTTCTTTGAAAAAATCATTTTTCGTCCATGTTGTATATGTCTCGTTTTCTTTGTATTATATAACATTGACATATGTTACTTTATGCAGGCATCTATTGAGCCAGTGGTGCTTGAAGAGCACCAAAACGAGGTTTTTGGCGACCCACCTCTTCCCCCTCACCAAGTACATGTATGTTTCACTTTCTTTGAAAACATCATTTTTCATCCATGTAGTATATATGTCTCTGATTCTTTTTATTATCTGAAATTGACATATGCTACTTTATGCAGGACTATAGTGAGGCACCGGTGCTTGAAGAGCACCAAATTGATGACCCACCTCTAACGAGATAGCAGGTATGTTTATGTATCGCTTTCTTTTAATTGTGATTTTAATGATTCAACATGTACTTTTTTAATTTTTTGAAATTGTCTAATTGTACCTTTATCCTTTTGTACGTAGGAACATGATTTTGATGATGCTGTCAAACAAGCAAACTTCTTCGCTAATGCATGCAGAAATTGTTTTATCCCATTGACATTTGTTTGACCCACTGGTTACACACCTCCTCACGTCCCCCAAGTATATTTATATATTGCAAGTCTTGCTTATATTTCTTTTTGTACATGCAAGTATCTTTTTCCTTGTTGCCCCTATTGATATGCTGACATTGACATATATATTATTTTATGCAGTTTGATAGTGAGCGAGTGGTTATTCATGAGCACCCAATCGAGGTTGTTGCTCACCCACCTCTCCCCCCCCAATGTACATGTATGCATCGATTTCTTTGAAAAATTCATTTTCCCTCCATGTTGTATTATTTGAAATTAACATATGTTACTTTATACAGGAATCTATTGAGCCATTGGTGTTTGAAGATCACCAAAGTAAGGTTGTTGGAGACCACCTCTTCCCCCCTTCTAGGTACATGTATGTTTTTATTTCTTTGAAAACATCATTTTCTATCCATGTAGTATATATATGTCTCTGATTCTTTTTATTATTTGAAATTTACATATGTTACTTTATGTAGGCTTCTAGTGAGGCACCGGTGCTTGAAGAGCACCAAATCAGTGACCCACATCTAACGAGCCAGTAGGTACATTTATGTATTTTTTTCTCTAATTTGGTGCTTTAAGAGCACCAAATTGGTGACCCACCTCTTCCCCCCCAATTTACATGTATGTCTCGATTTCTTTGAAAAAGTCCTTTTCCCTTCATGTAATATAGTTTTATTTGTACATGCAAGTATGTTTTTCGTGCACCCATTCATTTGTTGAAATTGGAATATATATATATTTTTATGCGTATTGATAATGAGCAAGTGGTGCTTGAAGAGCACCTAATCAGGATCGCTGCAAGTGAGGCACCACGACTCACCATTCCTTACTCACGTATAGTAAGTAAAAATGTTATATTGGTTTTGAATTTGAACAAATGTACATAGAGTTTTTATAGGTTGGTAAACTAACTTACAAATTTTGGTTTTTTCTGTAGTCTTCGCTTATGCGACTTGTCCCTGTTGTTCAATGTTGGGGATCACCACTGAACAGTCAAAAGAGAAAGCTAGACTTCTCATAATATATTGACAGTGGCAGTTAAAGGGGGGATATGTAACAAACTTAAATAATAAACAACAAACAATATATATATATATATATATATACATATATACATATATATATAT
>LPNX010258328.1:259904-305153 GCA_001517045.1 Pseudotsuga menziesii
TCAAGTACCACTTTGCATGCCTGATATGTGTTATTAAAAATACCTTGAAGCAGAAAATGATAGAGGCCTTATGTGGTGCCTAGGGCTACTTTGCACTCACATACATGCTCCTATTGTAGCATGCTTCTTTGTGCTTGTGTATTTGTGAAGGTAACTGTCCTCATCTGTAAATTTTTGTACGTCATAAGAGAAATTTATCTACCCTGACCAATAATTAAGTTGCAAAGTATTCATTTGACCATTGTAGGGTGACATCTTGGCCTTGTTTCCCACTTCGGGAGAGGAACCCGGATTTGGTGGAAATCTTCTTCCTGAAGTGCTGCTCAATTTCTTGCCTGGGTTGCTCCATGAGAATAGTTTGCTGAATGGTAGTGTGTAATGCTATATCAAAAGTTTCAAAATTATAGAAAATCGTGATATTCGTCAATTGACCATCCACATACTTTACTTTTCAGTTAAGATAGTAACTTTTGATCTAGGAACTTCCTCATCAACAACCTTGTTAACATTGTCCAACCCCATAGAAGCTTGCGTTGCTGATGGAAATCTTGTTGACAACACTCGTTGTTAACTCTCCTATTGGCGATGCACTTGTGGACAATGTCCTTGTTGATGATCCTCATGTTTGTGACACTCTTGTTGACATCAGTTCAATTGAACAGTTATTGATAGTGATTGAATTGAACCACCTTTGGAAGCTACGTGGGTGTTTCTAACTACTTTGAGATTGTTGTGTATGGTAGGAAGTTAGCAAAGCTTTTTATCCTTTCATGATCTCTCTAGCAGAGTGATTTACAAATATTATGTTCAATCTGTTTGCTTTGTGTGCATTTTCTTCAATTTTATCCATGCTTCTTCTTCTTGTAACGTAATTAATGCCACATTGTTGAGTTGTCCTTGATTGTATATCGGAACCGAAATTCAGAGTTATACACTACAAGGTAAGAGGCTTGTTTGACTATTTGTATTTATGTTTGTTAATACATGTTTGGAGTATTGTTGCTTGAATATTCAACCCTCTTTTGTTTTTGATTATCTACTTTCTGAAACACGAGAGACCACCATGGCCGAATTAAAAAGCATTGAAATATCTCCTTGATCGAGTAACTCCTTGAAGATGCTCTTGACTAAAAGAGGAGTGACATGATGGACACGTTGATGAATATTTTAAAGAAGGTTACCAGCACAGGCAATTAATCCAATAGCATCAACTCCATAGCTAGACTCCTACTTCATTGTGAACTATTTCAACTTTCACCAAAAGTGAGAAGATCACCATTGCTACATCGTAGATGTACACCACATCATAGTGTTGGTAGGAGAATCTCAGCAAATAATTCCTTGTAGACAATAAACTTCACATTGAGACATAGGAAAACCTTGTCATTGTATCACAAGAATCCTTTTATCCTCTCAAGCACATATATCAACTTTACAAATGATGGTAGCAATTGTACTAATGCAGAGACCAGGCTGTTCTGAGCTATGTTGATGAATTATATTAACTCATATTGAACTTATGGATTATAGATTTAGAGAAGTCAAACTTCTGAAGTATTTAAGTGGCCTCTGCCGCTATATTCAATAAAAAAATGAAGTTGGTTGATATGAATACTCTTGTTCAAGCATATAACTTTGCCTTGAAGCTTGAATAGAAGTTGCAGGACAAAAAGGATGACATTGCTGTGCAAAATCTTGAATTTGAACCAACTGAGAGTGAGATGCTTGTCCAATATAAAACTAGGAAGCAACATGTGCCATTACAAAGACTAACCTTGACATAAATCGTAACATATGGAAATGGTATGCTTACCACAGGGTAATCAGGCACAATGAACTAATTAGGCAAGACAATTTATGAAGCTAAATCAGATAATCAGAAATAATTACATATAGGAGCACACATGATTGACACAAATATTTGGGCAAAAATATAGTACTGGAATTTCATTTAACTAAGAAGTTTGTGCAATAATGATACGAACATAATATGCTTAGAAGATGAACACAAAATATGTGTCTATGATTTCCCTAGAAGAAGTAGGCAGTATACTTGGCGGGAAGCTGTTGAAAGGGCTAGGAGTGTGTCACAGCTTGCAGTTCAGGTCTGTCTGTTTTTTGGTGTTATTTAGTTGCTTTCAAGAAATATGAAATGTACATGCAAACTGCTTAAACCATTTAAGATCTGAAATTAGTTTATTTTTTTACATGCTGGACACGTTTGCAGGTTAGGTATCTTGATGCTTATATTAAATGGAAGGATCTTGTATATCCAAAAGATTGTCATGATGGTAAGGCTGTGGAAAAAGAGGGAATTTCTTTCAGGAATGCCACAGTTTGTGGGAAAATATATGAAGGTGGTGAGGCTAAGTATTTGTTGGACTTTGGAAAGCAGAAAGACATTCCCGAAACTTTGACCCTGGTTTGCAGGGTAAACAGGTATAGTTGGAAATTTCCTTTTCCAAAAGTGTTCTAATTGATGTCTTTAGTTTCAAACCATGTGAAAACAGTGCCATATACCTCTACTATTTTTATCACTAGGATGAGTGTGATCCTACATTACTATTTTTTAAAAACATTTGCTTCAGTGGCATTCCTTCTGAACATATTTGAAGTGTTTATCATTGTTAACATCCTCTCTTGCTGTATACACCTACCATTCCTATTCTTTTCCAGCATGTTAAATTTAAAGAAACAAATTTTCTAGCATCATTTCTGAAATGTGGAATGAATATCATTTCGTGTCACTTTTGATGAATAAAATAACTTTATTGCAATTATTTGTTCCCCTGGCATGGTAGGCAGAAAAATTATCGGAGTTCTATGAAGTTTGCAAAGGTCTTGACCTTGGACGTGGATTTAAATTTCCTACTCTTGAACAGGTACAGATAATTTCATATTGAGTGCAACTTTTTAGTGTAATGGCGTGTTGCTGGACATTACAGATGTGCATGGTTCTGTGTTATACTTACATTTTTTTCTTGTGAATCAAATTACTGGATGAAAAGCCACTAGCATCATTCGTTTCTATAATGGAAGAGTATGTTAAAGATGCCCCAAGATCATCATCAGTCCGTAGAGAGTTGGTATGAACATCTATCCTAAGAGAGTATATAGTTTTTGGAGGACACCCAAATTGCATTTTGTTTGTTATTTCCAAAGTTCCATTTAACTTTCTAATAATTATTTCTGTTCTAAAAAAATATTAATTAATATTTGATGTTTCTTGAATAGAAAACTGAGTCTTTTCCAAAGGTACCCTGCTCTGAACGCTAGTGACCTGCATGTTTGGTCATTGTTTAGGAAACAACTCCAATTTTGTGAAATTTCTCCAAAATTCCAAATTTCAGTTCAGTTTCTGTGGCTGGGCTTAATTGTTCCACACTCCATTGCACAAATCTAGGTAGTTTTTACTTGTCTGCAGTGAATCAATCTGAATCCACAGAAATCCCAAGAAATATCATGGGACCATGAAAGGGAAACATGAACAAATAACATGGTTGAATAAATCAGCACTGTGGAAGTCGAGAGAGTGAATACTGTGTTGGAGGAACTCGCCCTCGAACCTTTCCTCACTGACAGTTTCACTAGCATTCATGATCATGGAAACTCCCCTAAAGTCATCATAAGAGAAAATATGATAGGAGGGGGGAGAGCCAATGTGGATAGGAAGTTGCCGAGGGATATCATAAAGAGAGGTAGTATGCAAGAACAAAGACCATGGATCCAAATCAAGCGGGAGAGCAATTTTCCTAGGGAAAAGGGTGTGCCAAAAGGCTTTCGCTGAATGGATGAGGACTTCCTAGAGCTCACCAATTGAAGAAACCCTCCACATAGAATTTATTTCCAACCTCTTTCCTGGTCTCTGAAAGGAGTTAGAGCTTCTCAACATCACTTTCCTTGAGCAATTTTTCCAGTTTACTATGAAAGTATAAACCAAAAGACTAAAAGGGCCTTCCAAACGAACTCAACAACAACAACAACCTCAGGTCTTTGTACCTCACTTTTCATTTTATTTCACTGCCACTATTGAGCAAAGTAATGAAAGATTCCAAATTTGTATCCAATACATCTTAACTTACTACTATTTTATTATTACACTTGTTTATGTCATATGAGTTTCATAATTACTTTTTTTTCCCCATCTCTTTTATATTTTCATATATATTTGGCTACATAACTGAACTCCTTACTCAATTGTGTTGAATCCAAACATATATCCACAGCTTTAAACGCTGGTAATCATGTTATCAATGCACAGATGAATCACTGATCAGAGAAAATCACTACACTCCATCTTCAAGAGGCCAAATGATATGATGTGTTTTTAACTTAACTCGTCCTCTAAGGTCAATCAAGCTTTTCTATAAGATGGGGAAAATGCTATAACTAAGAGCAGAAGAAGATTCACAGAGACACTGAGTACTAAGTGATTTGAAGTATATTAATATAGCAAAGTTAAACTCCCTCATACTTCCTTTGCATTTGAAGATTATATATCTAAAGGCAATTCTGTGCATGGAATTGAAAAATTAGTTCAAGCAACTTGTCTCTGCCCAATTCAAGACTCCATGGAAAAGCACCATCTTCCTTAACATCAATATCTGATAGAGTGATCTATTAGCTTCATAGTGTGTCAATCTTATTTTATATTTTGCTTTGTAAATTTGAGAATAAACAGAGCAAGTCACGATGGTTATATATTTTTGGAGTTTTCTCTCTTTCTTGTTCTTCAGGGATAATCTTGATGTCTTATTTTACCTACTACTGCTAACAAGATAGAACTTTGAGGAGTCAATAGTGATCCAAAAACTACCATGGTATCCACTGCCAATGGCCAAATTCACTTTGTGGTGGTGCCTCTAATGGAAACTGTAGCCTAGTGGACTAATTCGGATATACAGATACCATGAACCTTGCATAAATGAATCTTCTATGCATTCCGAGAACCTAAGACTAACATTTGGGATAAACTTCTAGCTCTTAGCACAGGGATGAGGGAGTCTCTCAACCAAGGCATTAAGAAATTATTTTTGATGGTGATTTCAGGCCGTGGATAACTTGTAAAAACTTAGCTGTATGTTGTGGTTGGATCTAGTTTTAACAAATTTTTGGGAGTGTAAATTTTATGTTTGAGAAAGAATGCCAATCAAGTTACGGATTGTCTATAGGCTAACAGAGCCTTTCATTGGTTCCCACCATTCACCTGACTTATTTTATATTGTTTTTCACTGTCTTATGTTTATTTCCCCATTGCCCTTGTTTGGCTCTGCCTTGTCCCTCCTACCCTTCTCTGTCATGTGTTTTCTCCCCATTCTGTGGTACCCTGCTGTATGTCCATCATTATTCTCTAGAGCATCAATCTCGATGTTGAGGCCAGCCTTGGATGAGTCTTCAAGCAGTCAAGGTGGTCCATTGTACAGCAGACAGTAGTTTTTTCTTGAACCTCACTCAATGGATTCATTGATCAACAGGGTGGATCTGAATTGATACCCCTAGCCTTGATTAGGTGCTTTAAAAAAATATTGTCAGATGAGTTTATACCTGATACCATCAAACAAATTAGGAGTAAGTTTATATACAGCTTACCTATATTGTATAAGGTGTGTTAGCTACTATGAAGCATCATGTGTTTACAAACATGTACCTATCTTTCCCAGGAATTAAACATGTTAGATCTGTAATAAGACCACTGTAATTGAACTAGTGTTATCAGATGACCATATATATATATATATTTTTTTAAACTACAGAGAGTGTCGCTATAGCGATGGCTTGCCATGGAATTTTGCGACGTCTTTCCGTCGATATAGCGACGTCTGACCGTCGCAGGTATTGGGGTTTGTATTTTTTATTTTAGGAAGGGCCATTGCAATTGCGACGTATTCCCATCGCTATAGAGATGGCCTACCCATGGAAATATACACACAGCAAAATAGAACATCGTCGCTCTTGCCACGCAGTTAACGGGTCGTCGCTATTGCGACGAAATTGTTTCCACGGGAAATAAAGACTTAGACGTGGCAATTTCCATGCTTCTCCGTGGAAATTTCCACGTTTTGGCAGTGGAAAAATTGATCACTTGTACTAGTGTTTCTACATTTAAGCAAAACTAAAAACAATTTCCATTTACCAGCTTTGGATTTGTTATCAAAATATTCTTTCATTATTTGAGAACAATGACGAAGTATAGTGCATTTAGCCACCTTACCTTCCATCGAAGCCAATTCAGTCTCATCCACTTGTATGCATTTAGGAGTTCTCTTTCATTTTGATGAAATATTTATTCTCTTTTGAAATGCTGGAGTGACGTTTACATCCACTACAGGCTGACAACTTCGATTAGGAGATTGAACCACCTGGCATGGTTGTTGTTGAGTCACATTTGCATCATGAGGAACATAATTATTGAACTCTTGACAAGATTTTCTACTTAATAATGGATCAATAATATCATCTCCCATATAACCAGCTTGCTTTAATGTTGCATTATCTTCCTTGGCCTCTACGTTAGGTACCTATTGAGTGGGAATGGGAAGTATTTGATAATCCAATGAATGTCGACAATTTCTTGAATCTTCCCTCTTCTTTTCCTTTTTATTTTCAGCCTCTTCTGATGTAAGCACCTTCCTCACTGACTTTTGTCCTCTATTATGTGCATTACCAATTGAAATCCATGCCAATGTTAAGAACCCGTGTCAACCCCCCTCTTTATTTTGTTGGTATATTTTGTCGAACGCATATGATTTATAAGTCGTCCCATTAGTATGATGTATTATCCCACATTCATGGGGAGCAAGTAATAGGTGTTAATTCATCCAGTTAATAGGTTGCATTATCCTACATTCATGTGGAGTAATATTCGTTTAGATTAGACTTAGTATATAAGTATGTGTTGAGGTTGAGGAAAGCATCGAAGAGTTATTTTGTATTGAGATTGCTCAAAGGAGGTTGCCCCCTCGAAGTGTCATGCGATCAATAAAACCTCTTTTGTGCTCCAATATTTCTGTTATATCATGCATGTTGATTGTTCATTACAGAAGGTTCTCCACATCTGGTATCAGAGCGCTTTCTTGGGCTCGTTGGGTGGAATTTCGGGAAGAAAAAAAATTCTTTACCGTGCTTCCTGGGGCTATGAGCCTTACAGTTGTTCTTCTTCTTGCAGCAATATTATTCATCTGGATCAAGGATTAAACCTTATTTGCTTAACTGTGGGAAGTACTTGGGCATATCCCTAAAACTCATTGCGAGGAGTACCATAGGAACCCCGAAGTAGCTAGCCATTGAGAGGACCTGCCAAGCGAAAAGGGCAACGACCCCCACCAAATTGACTAGATTCCCATCCGTGAGGAAAAACAAAGAGCTGTCATTTTTTGCCAAGCAGTTAGCAGTTTTACCTGCACTGTGAACTGAGGGGTACTGCCCCAATAATCAATCCCGAGACAGCCTTGGTGGCCGAGTGGCTACCTTTGAACCAATAGGAAGTCGAATATACTTGGGGTCCATCTCTATTTATAGTTGATAACGTGCATAATTTCAGAATTGTCACAGATCATTTACTCCATTTCCTGTTGATAAAATGCAACTTCTAGCACCTCCATATCTTCCTTGATTTAGCTCCATTTTCCTTGAAATTTCACTTTCACCCCCGTAATACCATTCTGAATATTCCTTCATCGAGGCCCTTATCCCCAATTTCACTTCCTCAAGGCCAAAATTCCACATTTGTCAATTTTTAAAACTTGTCATAACTTCTCTGATTCTCACCTAATCGCCTTCAAATTTTTCCACGATGTCCGTTTTCCATTTCTTCTTTATTGTCCCTCTTTGACAAATTTTCCAGATCCTTCATCCCACCTCTAAAATTCACATTTTCTGCTTCTTGTCCCTAAAAAAGTGTCCAAAACCTCGTAAAACCCCAATTGGCCCCCCAAATGTTTTCCCAAATCAAAATCTCCTTTTCTAAAACCCTCTCCATTTTTTTTTTCTATCCATTACCTAAGAAAAAAAGAAAAAAAAAACTGCTTATGGTTGTCACCCGCACTGGAGAAAATAAACAAATTGAAGAAAAACTTGCTGCCATCAACTCCAAACTTGAGGATCTAGATAAAACATTTCTCAGCCTCCATCTTCAGCATTCACCCATGAACAACTGTCGCCATCCTGAGTCTTCTGTAGACACTGGGTTCTCATCATCTAGTAACTTCTGCGGGCCGAAGCTAGCTTTTCCTCGCTTCAATGGTGATGATTCAATTGGATGGATTTATAGGGAAGAACAATATTTCAGTCTGCATAACACTTTTGATGTCAATAAATTCCCCCTTTCATCCTTTCATTTGGAACATGAAGCACTTCAATGGTTCCATTGGTACATTAAGGCTCATGCTGAGCCAAACTGGACAGATTTTTCCCAACTCCTCTTGCAGCGATTTGGCCCTAGTGCTTTTGATGACTTCATAGGAGCACTCACCAAAATTCACCAAACTGGCACTGTGTGGGAGTATCAGACAGAATTTGAGAAACTAGCAAATCACATCGATGGATTTCCTTATGCATTCTACCTTAGTTGTTTTTTCAGTGGTTTGAAGGATGCAATATTCTCTGAGGATAAAATGTTTTGCCCCAACACAATGATGGAAGCCCTTAGGTTGGCTAAGCTAGCAGAGGACAAGATCTGGTCTAAAAAACGCTCCAAATCCACTCTTGTTCCATTTAGACCTATGGTTCCCCAAAGAACCCAAAATCCGCCAGCTCCTAGAACCACTCCTATCAAGCATTTGTCTAAAGCAGAGATGCGGGAATTCCTAGAAAAAGGGCTTTCTTATAATTGTGACGAGAAATTCACCTGGGGACATAGATGTGTTGAACAAAAGCTCTATCTCTTAGATGTGGATTCTCCACCCACACCTAAATTTTTTTATGATGCTCAGGATCCCAAAGATGATGATGGTAACATTCAACAAATTCCTGCTCCAAAGGAGCAACCCGAGATATCTCTCTAAGCCTTAGCCGGAGTCACCACCCCACAAACCATGCGGGTCAGAGGGTTCTTCAAAAAATCCCTCTTACAATACTCATTGATTCTAGTAGCACTCACAACTTTATTGACCCGAGGATCACCAAACAGGATGATTGTTTCATCCATCCTTGCTCCATCTTTGAAGTCATGATTGCCAATGGGGGCACCTTACCTTGCAAAGGTAAGTGTCATAATGTGCACATATCTATGGGGGATTATAACTTGCCCTCTAACATGTTTTCCTTTCCCTTAGGTGGATGTGATGTGGTTTTGGGTGCTCAATGGTTACGCACACTTGGACCCATTTTATGAGATTTTGTTGAAATTTGGATGCAGTTTTCAATCAATGGTACCAAACACACATTACGGGGCTTACAACCAAGGTCTCTCAGCCTCATTAGTTCTAATCGCATGGAAAAACTTCTTAAGTAAAGTTCCCATGGTGTCATCGCTCATCTCCATTTCATTCAGATGCAACCTTCAGTAGTCTCAAATACTCCATTGTATCTCGAACAAAATTTGGATCGATATGCATGTGTGTTTGCTGAGCGAGTGGGATTGCCACCTTCCCAACTCAAGGACCATCGTATCCCGCTCCTTCCTGGAAGTGTCCCTCCCAACATCAGGCCCTATCGCTACCCATTTCACCACATGACAGAAACTAAGATGCTTGTTCATGACTTACTGAAGTAAGGTGTTATTCGCCCTAGCACTAGTTCCTTCTCTTCACTGGTCCTTCTAGTCTAAAAAAAATATGGGTCATGGCGCCTTTGCATCGAATTTTGAGAACTTAATCACATCACAATCAAGGATAAGTTTCTCATTCCTATTGTTGATGAGCTTCTGGATGAGCTCCATGGTGCTCATTTTTTCTCTAAGTTGGATCTTCGTTCTGGGTATCACCAAATTTGGGTCCATGCAGATGATATCCCTAAAACAACTTTTCACACACATGATGGCCATTATGAATTTTTGGTCATGCCATTTTGCCTCACAAATTCCCCTTCCATGTTCCAGGCATTGATGAATAAAATATTTCGTCCCTACTTGTGAAACTTCATTCTGGTCTTCTTTAATGATATCCTCATCTATACAAAAACCTGGGATGAGCATCTCCAACATCTGGATCTTGTACTGCAACTTTTCTATGATAATCATCTCTATGTAAAATAATCTAAATGTGTTTTTGGGTAGAAGGAAGTGGAGCATCTCAGGAATATTGTTTCAGCACAAGGGGTTCGTGTCGATCCTGCCAAAATCGATGCCATGAAAAATTGGCCATCGCCTCAGACCTTGAAGATCCTTCGTGGGTTTTCGGAACTTATTGGCTACTACCACAAGTTTTTCAAGGAATGATGGGAAGATTGCAGCTCCATTAACAACTCTACTGAAAAAGGATGCTTTTGCATGGACACCTGATGCTGAGTGTGCATTTGAGAAACTGAAACAAGCTATGTGTACCACACCTTTTCTAGCTATGCCTAATTTTTCCAATCCCTTCACTATTGAGAGTGATGCTTACGACAATGGACTTGGTGCTGTACTCCTCCAAGACAAACATCCCATTGCATTCACCAGCAAATCCCTGTCTGGTAAGAATTTAGCTGCCTCTGCATATGAGAAGGAAATGATGGCTATTTTGCATGTCGTATAGAAGTGGCATCCATACCTCTTAGGGAATCATTTATGCATCAAGACTGATCACCAAAGTTTGAAATATTTCTTGGAACAACAAGTCTCATCCCCAACACAACAAAAATGGGTTAGCAAACTCATGGGTTATGACTACGAGATCACTTACAAGAAGGGTAATGACAATCTTGTGGCATATGCTCTTTCTCACACATTTGATCACCATGCTTCTCTTTCAGCTATTTCTATGCCTATTCCAAATTGGTTGCAAATTATTCAGCAAGGCTATGTCAATGACTCATCCTTATTTCAAATCATCCAACAGTTGGCCAGTAATCCTTCTCTTGTACGACATTACTCTTGGGATGGTTATTCTCTGAGATACAAGGGTCACTTGGTGCTTCCCCACAACACAAATCTTCACCAAGCTATCTTCTATGAACTCCATGCTTCTCCAGTGGCAGGGCACTCTGGGTTCCTCAAAACATATGAGCTGGAATGACGTAACGAATTTTGGAAGGGAATGAAATGGGAAATTGAATAGATGGTTGTTGAATGTGATACTTGCCAGGACCACAAGGGTGAAACTACACTCATCCCTGGCTTGCTTGAACCCTTTCCCATCCCTACAAGGATTTGGATAGATATTTCGATGGATTTCATCGACAGGCTCCCTAAATCTGGAGGTAAGCCCGTACTCTTGGTTGTGGTTGATCGACTCTCCAAATATAGTCATTTTTGTGCTCTCAGCCATCCATTTACTACCTCATCAGTTGCACAAATTGTCATGGAACAGATATCCCATCTTCATGGCATCCCTTCTTCCATTGTCTCAGACCGTGACGCAACTTTCATAAGTCATTTTTTGGACCGAACTCTTTCACCTCATTGGAACCAAACTAAAAATGAGTTCAGGATATCACCCACAAACTGATGGTCAAACTAAAGTCACCAACAAATGCTTCAAAACTTATCTTCGTTGCTTCACCTCTGAACAACAACATCAATGGGAAAAGTGGCTCCCTCTTGTTGAATGATGGTACAATACTTCCTACTATACTACATCTAAAATGACTCCATATGAAGTTGTTTATTGTAACGTCCGTGACCCTCCAACCGACGAAGAGGACGCTACCAAAACCTTAACTATCCAGGAAACCATCCCCATGAACATGTGCATAGATACAAAATGAACAAAATGCTTTGAAGTAAAAGATGCATACATCCATAATTATTCAACATACAATGGAAGAAAAACATACATTTAGGCATTCAACATGTTCATCATAATTCATTAATCATAAAATGCAGCTGCAGAGATGAAGTAGACAAGAATACTTATCTTGTGAAGAATTCTTCCCACAACTAGCTACATCACTACAACGTTCCACCCAACCATAGGCCAATGTGCTCTTCAGTCTCTCAGCAACACTACCACCCCCGAGCTAGGCATGATTCCCCAAGGAATAAGGAGCAAGCAAGCTTACACATAGCCAAGGATACACAAATCAGCCAAGCCAACATAGTTGGGTTTATTAGGCCATCAAGGAGCTGGGAAAAGCTGAATGCTAAGTTGGTGAGCTCATTGAAGAGCTAAGAACACCTACACAAGAACTAGCTTGAATTCTAGGACAACCACACACACCCAACACAAGGAAATAAGTCCTTTCTCTGATACACAGTCCCTCAGACCCTGACTTCCCTTCCAGTGCTATTCAAGGGTTATGGAGAAGAAAGACATCCCTCTAGCTCTATCTATGTGGCTCCCAAACACAACAAGTTTATCAAGCAAATCAAGCCTTCATTCCCACTCCAACACAGTCCGAAGACCAACCACTTCATACACACAGAAAAACAAGCGATTCATAGCTCTGACTAGGGAATTTGATTCCTGAGTCATTCTTGGCCCTATCGTGACCAAACGACTCATAAGAATCTACAGCAACCGAAAAGAAAATGAACTCACATCAAACCACAAAATCATGGGGAAAACAATAGCCTCGATCTCAGCATTAAGGCAACAGGAAATACACATCCCAACTTGGAAAGAAGATCTGACTCTTAGCCTAGACAGGGGGGAAAAAATATACATATAACCACAAGTTGGTAAGGAAAATTCATACACAGCAGAAATCGTGCCCCTAAGGCCGCTCTTCCAGCTCACTGCATGAGAAAAACAACGAAGAATCCCAACCTATATGTGAGAAGAAGAGAGAACGACTGTCTCCAAGTGAGGATGGATGAGAGTTGAAGAAGAATTGGCGTCCTGTTTTCCCTGCCCGCATGAATCCAAAGAGTCTATTGGTGGAGTGTGCGTGTGGGAAATTATTGGCAGTCCTGCCACACACCATTTCCCATCAATAACTTCCCCAACTAACAACATAAGATTTTAATGTGGTAGTTGACTGATGAGACAAGGAAAGGTGAGTAAGTCAAAAGGGGTGTAACAGCTGGCACATGGATTTTCCCCATAGGGTCAAAGTTTAATAATTCCTCCCCTTATCCTTAGGAAAATCATGCCCTTTTCATTATGGTTGCATTGACATAGCTGGTTGGGGTTTAATTTAATTAAAGTGCATATTTACATGATGCCAAAACTATAATGTGCCGGATATCACAGTATACCATCGGCAATGATTTTTTTAATCACCGAAACATTAAACGCTAAATCGATGGTGGGAATTTTTCCTTTAGCTCCACTCCACAATTAATTACAATATATACATCATATACATTTAATGCAAACAGGGTCAAAACCGAGGTGTTACATTTATGGGCAGCCACCCCCAATGCTCCTTCCATACACCCCCCATAGTTCACCAGTTCAGGAAGTTGACATGGTTCTGCGATACCATGATCAGATTCTCCACATTCTGCAAGAGAATCTTCACATGGCAAGAAATCACATGAAGCAGCAAGCCAATCAACATCGTTCTGAGCGCACCTTTCAAGTCACTGATATGGTTTTTCTTTGTTTGCAGCCTTACAAGCAACCCTCCCTAAAACTCAAAGGGAATCAAAAGCTGGCTCCAAAGTTCTATGGGACATATAAATTTCTTCAGAAGATTGGGTCTGTTTCTTATAAATTGGAACTTCCTCCTTCTTCTCGCATTCACCCAGTCTTTCATGTCTCTTGTCTCAAGAAAGTGATTGGCACCAACATCAAAGCACAAACTGTTTTACCGGAGATGGATATGGAAGGATCCATCATTTTGGAACTCGAGGACATCCTCAATAAGCACAATTTTTAGCTTCACTCTCGAACCATAACAGAGGTCTTAATTCAATGGCACGGCATGCAACCAGAGGATGCTACATGGGAATCGCTCCTTCATATTTAGCAGCAGTTTCCACATCTAAAGCTTTGAGGACAAAGATATTTCTAAGAGGGAGGGGATGTTAAGAACTCGTGTCAACCCCCCTCTTTATTTTGTTGGTATATTTTTTCGGATGCATATTCTTTGTAAGTAGTCCCATTAGTATGATGCATTATCCCATGTTCATGGGGAGTAAGTAATAGTTGTCAATTCATCCAGTTAATAGGTTGCATTATCCCACATTCATATGGAGTAATAGTTGTTTAGATTAGACTTAGTATATAAGTATGTGTTGAGGCTAATGAAAGCATCGAAGAGTTATTTTGTATTAAGCTTTCTCAAAGGAGGTTGCCCCCTCGAAGTGGTCCACGATCAATAAAATCTCTTTTGTGCTCCAATATTTCTGTTATATCGTGCATTTTGATTGTTCATTGCAGGAGGTTCTCCATAGCAAAATTGTACAAAAACTAAGGATTTGTGTAAGAAATGATTAAATTGCAGGTTGGATAGTTCTCTATGTACAAGTTCAGAAGAATTATATATTTTTCTACAGTAAACATGGCCCACTTCCCGCAACCCAATAATTTTTATAAAACACATATCACATATGCAATATAACGCATGTTCATTTTATCACATATGTGTTATATCACATATGCGATATGAATACACTGATTTTTACTTAACGGGAAGTTTCTATTATGTGATTACTGAATCGCATATGCAATTTAGTGTATATCAAATATTAACATTTGGTAACCTTATAATGGAACCCATACCGATGGTTAAAGACCTCTAGACCTATCCTTCGACCATGGTAGTGTCTTCATAACTATCTCTTATCTGGAAATATTCATAATGGTTCCTATATGAACATGGTCAATGCCTCCTGAAGAATATTCAATGCATAAAATAGTCTCATGGCACATATATCCCATATTAAGGCTAAATATCTCGTTTAAAGGCCATGTGTAGTACTTTAAGACTTGTTTATGTTACACTATTGTCCCATTACCATGATTAAGACCCTGAGACCCATCCTTAGTGCATAAAACATCATAATGACACCCATATCCCACTAAAGGCCAAATATTCCATCTATAAGGCATGTGTGTTGATTTAGGGACTTATTGTCTTATCTTCTATGACTATAGTCAATGTCGAGAGACCCATCCCTCCACTCCAAAACCCTATGACGGCACCCTTATCCAATTATAATACCATTTAGAATCCCAATATTCCATCCAGACAGTCTATGGGGTGGCTCATAGCCCAAAATTACATTGGTTAAGTGATGGGGGGGGAGTCAAACGAGGGAGAGGAAGGTGCAAAGGGAATCATGGGAGGGAGGCATGGGTAGGGCACATATATGGGGGGGATGAAGGGAGGAGAAATATAAGGGGAAGGGAGGGATGGGTATGGGAGATATATGAGGGGGTATGGAGGGAGGAAAAATATAAAGCGAAGGGATTGGTGGAAGGGGAATAAATATAAGTGGGAGGGAGGGCCCTAGGGTATTATCCATTGTCAAGGGATGAAACCTCTACTTTAGGCCCTAAATGAAGCTTTTAGGAATCTAGGACCAATGATAACACCTTAAACCACCATATGTTAGCTCTTGAGACCATTCTCATCTTTGTTTGTGGGAATTGACACCATTAGGTTGTTTTAATCACCAAGGATGGGTTTAGATACCACCACACATGACCTCTCTAGGGGGTCTTTGGCCTTAGATTAGGGATATGCGATTGATTGGTGATTTTTTTTACGGTAGTTATGGGTAAGATGTTGATTAGTTGAGCTTTTGTTCTTGAATATAGTGAATTTATTATATAAATGATGTCAAAAGGGTATTTTCAAAGTAATGGGGGTGATTTTCTTTTCATGTGACAGTTTTTCATCAATGGCTGCAAATGTACGGTCCATAGAATAGAACAAATCATCTCGTACTAGAAATATTCAAACAAGTGAGTGGCCATCAGTGTAATGACTGTTTATATGTGTATTAAATATTTTGATAGTTTTAAGATTTAGTAATGAGATTTAACCTGTTTTCAATATTTAGTAATCATTATTTATAGTAATCCATTTGATACTCCATACAGCGTGGTCCCTCTGACATCACACCTATAAAATTTGAAAGACGAAGGATTTTGTAGAGTCCATAGAGCCCGATGCTTTCTTCTTTCTTGATAGTAGCTATCAATTTTAATTACTCATGGAACTCATGTCCAAGATTTTGACATGTCAGCTCATCTCATAGGAATCCATAAACATGAAAAACAACTCAAATGACCAGCCATGACCTCTTGAAGTTACCCTTTCCTTCATAATGGTACTAACACATCCACTATGTTACGACCTCGAGACCCATAACTATTGTAAAGGAAATCACCAATGAATTGCATATCCATAATCTAAGGCCAAAGACCCCCTAAAGAGGTCATGTGTGGTGTATTGATACAATATTCTTTCCTCTTGATCCTTGGAAGCTTCCTTTAGTGTCTACGACTTGGGTTTCACAATCGCTCAACCATGTCAAATGTTTCTAGACCCATCATTAGTGATTAAAACAACCTAATGGTGTCAATTACCACACATAAAGCTAAGAATGGGCTCAAGAGGTAACATATGGTTGTTTAAGGTGTTATTGGTGGTCCTAGATTCCTAGAAGCTTCAGTTAGGGTCTAAAGTAGAGGTTTCATCCCTTAATAATGTCTAAGACCTGAGGGCCCTCCCTCCCACCAATCCATTCCCTTTATATTTGTCCTCCCTCCATCCCCCCCTCATATATATCCCATACCCATCCCTCCCTTCCCCTTATATTTCTCCTTCCTTCATCCCCCCCATATATGTCCCCTACCCATCCCTCCCTCTACACCTTCCTCTCCCTCCTTTGACTCCTGCCCCCTGTTAACCAATGTAATGTTGGGCCATCAGCTACCCCATAGACTGTTTGGATGGAATATTGGGAGTCTAAATGGTATTATAATGGGATAAGGGTGCCATTACTCTTTTTTACTCTTGTACAAAATTAGTTAAGCAAAAATGCATATGCGATATGAATCACATATGCACTATATCACATATGCAATATGAATAGCATATGCGATATGAATAAGCTATAATGCATATGCGTTATAACGCATATGTGTGTTTTAAAAATTTAAAAAATCAACAGGAATAAGGTTTGGCATTATGTTCAGAATTAGCTTCAGACTACTGAACCTATTAGCTAGGACAAAAAAACCAGGACTATTTCCTGTCTTTTAGAATTCTATCAATATGCTCAATTTCGATGGCGTGTTTTTCTTTGACAAACAAGTATTTTTTATGAAAATTTAGAATATTGTAGAGTACGATCTTACGATTCTGAATATGTAATTTCTTCCTTCAAATGTATGTTTTAATTATTTATTATTATTTTTCTAAATGACACACATTAGTTTTCGAAAATAGATACATCGATTGTTTTTTATATAACTTTTGATTTCTTTGACCATTTTCCAAGAAAACTATCTGGTGCACTAGAAGAGAGCAAGCTCCACAATATTATATATACAAATAAAGGATTTCATTAATTTTTGCCTCTAAAGTGTTGCACCCACACATAACATTTTCATTTCGAGCTTTTCTAACTTCAATAATGAATAAAAAATAATAATTCATGAAACAATATGAATAAATAGTGTTGCACTAGGCCCATATTTCCTTTACATGTCTGCAATATTTTATACAAAATTGACATCATTTACCTCATATATTGTTGCACCCGTACAAACATATATGTTATGATGTGCTGAAATTTTGAAAACCCAATTTCACTGAAACTAATTATAAAATCATTTACACACATTTTTTTTGCATAAATGTTATATATGAAAGATGATTCAATTACCTATCTTTTTCCTTTTTACTTCATCTTCAAATATGTTAGGGAAGTACCCATAATTCTCACCTAAAGTCAAAGGTTCCATGTTTTTCAAGTATTATGTGGCATCTAAAGTGTCTTTAAAGGAATCCATGATTGTGCATCAGCCCATAACCATAATGCAACATGGAGGTGGATGAATGTTGCGATCGAGATTACCATAATAATAATTCAACACGACCATGGACTATTGTCACAATCCATCTTAATAGTTAATGGAAATTGTAATCCAACATAAAAACCTTTTATGAACATTGCAAATATGAAACTCAATTTCGTATTAATTACATAACAAATAATGAAATTTTGCACTATTAGAATCTGATAGAAGCTTTCAACAACATATTAAATTTTGATTAAAAATTCTAATGTTGCAGTGTGACATTTCCAAGGAAGATTATCAAATTCCCACAATCCCACATGGTTATGTTATGTTATTAAATTATCGTGGCTATTTTTTTTAAATATATGTCTAATTGCAACAAAATACCTTAAGCAACCCAACCATACTGAATCGTAACCATTTGGGTCGGTCACAATCCAACATAAACCATCATGAACATTACATCCCAACATAACGAGTTATAATTGTGAAATGTGACAAAAACTAGTAAAATATGGTTGAGATATGTAATTTATCATAACCATTGATGAGTGTTTAAATTAAACAAAAACATTTATAAAAATAACAAAACCAAACCCTTGCAAAACCTTACAACAAATCTTAGACATTATTAAAAATCATGAAATAACCTGAACACACTATAATATAACCACCAATGAATATCAGAAGTCACCATTTGTGCCAATGAGCATCATAACCAACATAACCCTTCATCAATTTTAGAATGCAAAAAAAAAAAAATAGCAAACATAACTTAACACAACCCTTGCAAAACATTATAATGAATGTCATAATACAAGAAAATCAATTTTTAAACATAACAATAACGAAACATGACAATCGAGGAAAGTCACGATCCAATATGAGCTTTCATGAATGTCGTAATGCAACATAACACTTGATGCATGTCAGAATCCAACAAAAGCATTCCAAATGAATGTCGGAATCCAACAAAATTATTCCAAATGAATCTCGTAATCCAACCAAAGAAATTAATTAATATAACCATAATGCAACATAACCTTACAAAAGTTCCACAATGCAATATGGACCTTCATGAATGTCATAACACAAGTTATCACTTAAGGGACGTCTAAATACAACAAAACTATTGCAATTATAAGTAAGCCCAACTATTACAAACCTTAGAATCCAATAAAATACATGGACATGTATAACTATAATACAACATACCCATGGAAAAATGACACAATCCAAGTTAGCCCTTACCCTTAGTGAACATAACAACCTAAATCTTAAACCCTTGAAAAATATTAGAATGAAACCAAATTCATCCAAATATAACTAAACCCAACTGCTACAAAAGAATTTAATGAATCCCATACTGCAACAAAAATTGAGTAAACAACACTACTACATAGATAGGGGAAGTTAAGACGATATTTTTGTAAATTGTCTGAACTTAAGACAAAACTAAAATCGTGTATTGTCTTAAATATTGTCTTTAAGCGGGTGTTTTAAAATATTGTCTTAAATAATTATCTTAAACTATTGTCTTTAATTTAAGGAAATAAATTGTCTTTAATTTAAGACAATTTATCCGTTCAGGACAATATTTAAGACAATACATAGTTTTGGTTTCATCTTGAGTTAAGACAATTTAAAAAAATATTGTCTCAATACCCCTCTGTAATATCCCGAATTTTGGACATAACACTTATAGGCATGTGCCTATTGATTATGATGATTATCTTGATGTTTTATTTTATATTGGGTGAAAGACCCCACTGCCCCCACTGCATATGAACAGGATGATTTTTTTTATATATTTGGCATAAGACAATTATTGATGATATATGTATATGCTTGTTTATGTTGGGCGTGGACACTTAAGCACATGATTGACGAGATGTTTTGTGTTGAGCGAGGAGCTGTGGAACACTTGAGTGATTGATGAATTGTGTTGAGCGAGAAGCTCTGGAGCACATGAGTACTTACCTTTGCGTTGAGCGAGAAGCTCTAGAACACATGAAAAGATAATTGGATGTGTTGGACATAAACCCTAGAGATTTCCATGTTGATGTTGAGAATAAGCTTTGGAGCATCGAATCCTTGTCCATTGTATCCCTAGGTGTATCGTACAAGTACATCCTAGCATTTAGTGTTGAACGAAAGCTCTGGAATTGCACTATGTTTGTAACTCCCTGTGTATGCATTGAGTATGGGCTCCGGTAAGCGCTAGGTGTTACTGAAAATAATTTAATAACTTATGAGTGAAAACGACTCGAGAAAAAATATTGATCTCATCATACTTATTTATAAGTGATTAAATGAAATTTTGAATTTTTGTATTCTCATCAAAGTACTGAAGAGCTACCACGTTATACGAGGGAAATCCAACATGCAAGGATGTTTAGAGTTGCCTAGCCTAGTAGACCTAAGCCACCTATCTACTTGACCTTAATGAAGAAGTGTCACTAAGTCCAGGGATCCTGGTATATGATTCCTAGAGACAAATGTTAACAAGTGTTATAATACTATGTATTTTATATATAGTATGTATATAAAGAATTAATCATGATTAAAATATATAATTAAATAAAAGAAAGAAGAGAAGCTCCATCAAGTATTATTTATTATTAAAGGAGTAATAAATATTATAATGCCTATGACAGTTTAACTAGGAAATAGTTAAAAGTTCCTAAGTTAAGTATTGAAAATTACCACAGTAATTAAAAATGGGTTAAATCAAGAAATCAAGGATTTCTTGATTTAACTGCCCCTTTGACTAAAAGGTCTATCTATAAAGACTCAAGCCAAGCAAAGGCTTGGGGTTCTGATTTTTATCTTTGGAGAATTATTATTTTGTCTATTTTGGATCTCAAGTGTTTTCTTGGACAACTTTTTCCTGCAAGAAAAAGAGTTTTGATTTAGAACTAAATACTAGTTAGGAAACCCTAGCTTAGGAGCTCTAAGCTACTTGCATGTTGGATTCCATCTCAGGGGGATCCAAATTAAAAACTAGGAATGGTTCTGGGTCATGGTTGGGTGGAACGTGGTAGCTCTCAAGTGATTTGGTTATCAAACAGAAGTCAGATCTGCATTGAAATATTAATGCTGGTTATTTGAGAGTGCAGGTTTAGCCATTAACATAGCTTCAAATTCAGGTATGAAACCCTTGACTTCCTATTCTATTTTCCTAGAATAATTGTTGTTTATACTAGGTAGATGAATTGCAATTCATATACTAACCTTGTTGGTTTGATTTTCTGGTTAATAATCTGCTAGGATTTGTATTCTTAAAATGCTAACCCTAGGCTATAAATTTTAATATATGATGTCTATTACCAGGGTTTGTATCCTTAATATTGTTTATGTATTATTCCAAGTATTTAGTTTATTCTTACTATAAATAGGTTTTGTTATCAGTAGTATAATTATTTATTCCTTTGGTTTTAGTACTCTACTGACATATTACATTTGTCAGCATAGGCTTGTTTCAAGTTTTAAATTAAAACTAGTTCAGCAATAAATAAACCAGAAAGCTAAATATGACTATTTAGCCATAGAACTAGAATATAAATTATATCCACTAAAGAACAGATTATATATAAAACAAATCTAACCAAATCATTAAGGAACTTCCAAGGTCTATTTCCATATTACAAATTAATATTAAAATACTCCACATAAATAAAACAACATTATAAATAATCAAAGGAGGCATCATGACCATCCATGTGGAAACTTTCTTTACATACATAATAATCCAAAATCCTATTTAAATTTCCCTAAGCACGTAACATTAACCAAATAGTAATTAAAACTCTTTAATATCCAATATAGGTCACGACATGGTTCCCATGGATGTCCTAGACCCAAGGCCAAAGCACAAATTAATAACCATAGCATAAAATTTACAAACAGTAATCAAATAACACAACCATGTTGTTTTTCTTTAAAATAATTAAGAACCATTATTAATACATCATGCACATAAACCAATTCTTTTAATAACCCATAGTCTTTACACATGGTAACGCCCAGGATTCATTCCTGTAGGTCGTTTCTATTCTTAATATAAGGCCACGCTATACATTAGGTATGTGGGAAACAATTATTAATAACCACAATACTTCAAATAAAAACATCAAAGCGTTGTTTCCATCCATTACATTCGCTACAATGAGGTTTATAGCCCAACGCTGTGTTACGGCCTCGGCCACAATTATTTCTTTTGTATACAGTCCACACCTGAGAACCTACAACACAATAGCAATCGTATGATTTCCCATGGTTTTTACATGCCCCCACTTACATAATAAACCAAACAAGATAATAAGAAACGTAACCATTCAAGCTAGGACAACAAGCCCGTCGTTAGCCAAGGCCATACATGGCATGGCTTCACCTACTCATTTCCCTTAAAACATAACTAGGTAATAATTATAAATGCGCCCAGAGCACCCACATAGGTATGTGCCTCATCCAAACAAAATTACTTAAAGCACTGTCGCAGCATAAGTTTCACACACAGTCACATTATTAAACCATGAATTAACATCAAGACTATCGAAGCCACAATTGGAAGGCTCAAGCCATTCATGGCTTGGTCTCTTAACACCCACGTTGTTCACCAAATTAAATCCCATTAAAATAATCAACACACAAACCTCAAACAAAGGAAAATGCATGTGCTAAAATTGCATTATTAAACCATTAACATAGAATTCACATTACACAACACAGTAAACAAAATGACATGAGTCTTTTAAAACACAGAGTATAGACATCATAGACTATATGGTGAATCGCAATGTCTCCACACAATTACTTCCAAAGCCAAAATGAAGTCTATACAGGCATGCCAATGGGCTATGGAACCATTGCAAGCAATGTTGCAGCCCATGGATCAAAGGCCCAAACCAACAAATCATTACAAACAGAAAAAATTATACACAGAACCAGAGGGAGTGCAATTTTCACTCCACAGTCGAAGCCATTGAAACATTTAAATAAATCCAAGTCTATAATCATATGCCCAAATGCCAATTTTAAACCCCACTTAGAAACCCAAAAACCAAACATTGAAGAAATCACTCAGTCGAGCCAATAGGTAACAAGCATTGGATTGTTGGAAGGCTTATCGTTCACCATTGCCATCATACAAGAATTAGCGACAAGCTTTGAGCCACGACTCTCTCCTCAAACCCCAACTCCTGCAACCATCCATAAAAAAAACAATGAGAATCATGACAATGATATATTGCAACCGCGCAAACCATAGGAATGATAAGAGGCTGAACGAGGATCTTACCTTTAAGATCATGGAGGTCACCTCCATTCTCCTCGGCACAGAGCAAGACCAAACCCCAATTCAAAACCTTGCAAATGACCAAACCATCGTGTGCCCAAGCCCTAATATTGGGGTTGTCACATTCTCCCAAGAGCATTGAATGCACCAGTTGGAAACCATTAACGCCAATACAACCCACTCACCATATTTTAAGTTTCATTGCATTACTATGTATGTCTACTTCCCACATGAAGGCTTAAACCTTGGTATCATATGTTTTCTACCATATGTTATAGTTTTTCCACCCTTTTTCCTATCACCATAACATTACAATTCTTATCGTATAAACAAGGCTTAATATATTACAATGATAAGTTTTAAGTGTAAGTCCATATATGGTCTGTGCTAGTCTTATTTCAACCCAAGACTTATGTATTAGTATAATGTATGTACCATAGGTTTAAAACCTATTAACATGTGAAACTTAGGCTTAAGAAATAAACTTCAATACAATTAATCCCTAAGCTTTTGCTTAGTAAACATGGAATATGTAATATGCCATGTTAATTCCTTTAACCATTATAAATCAATGGCTTGGTTTTGAAGGCCACGTATTTAACCTGCAAAATAGAAAACATAAAAAGTGTTAATAATTTTTAATAAACTAAAACATAAACATTAATCAATGCTAAATACGAAAAAAAGTGTTATAAGACCCTAAGGGAGCATAAGTACTAAACAAGAGCTTTAGCACTAATAGTGACAAGAATTGTAACTATACCTATTATAATTCAAAGTCGATAAAAGAACCAAAGTCAACTAACAGTATGATCTTTAAATTCATATTTTTCGTACTCTTTAAAACAAGTTTTCGTCGCAAGCATGAACTACGTGTAAATAGAATAGGTGCCTTAGTTCAGAAAAACAAGTAAGCATGCTAACAAGTAAACACCTTTACCTCTCAAACCGTCATGGGAGAACGAGTCCTGCCACTCTGCCGAATTTGTTTCCACAAAAAAATTTAAGTTAGGACTCCATAATTAACAAGTGCAAAACTGTAGAAATGATGAAGCATACAAATCTAGTGACGACACATAAGCGACAAAAGTGTAAACATAATACTAATAAGTAAACAACAGTACAAAATAATAAGTAAAATACATTAAAATAATGACTGAAAGTAAAAGACAGAACGTAAGAACAACTTATGAATAAACAGAGGTACATGAAGTGTACGATTGAGTTCCGTAACTGAATAATCTTCTTCCTAGGTATTTTTTACTAGCCTATAATTTTTTATTTTTTATTTTTATTTTTGGGGACATTACAAGTGGTATCAAATCCTAGTTTCAATAATAAAAGACCTATGGGCACACCAAGCATTCACACAGAGAAAATAAAGCATGTTAATTTAATACGTTACTAATAGAAATTTTTCTGCCATTAATTTTTTTTTTTGTTTACAGGAAATTTTTACAGCACTAATCAGTTAATGAATACTGACGAAGAAAATGGTCATCAAGGAAAGATGACCACCCCCACTACGAAAGCAGATCTTCTTGTAAAGTTAAACTCTGATGTTTTGAAAACTTTACACAGTCTTCAAGCTGAATTGAAAAGTTTCAGAGAAGATAGCCTGAATGAAAGGAAGGAACAACAAGCTATAAATGAAGCCTTACTGGGAAATATGACGGGAGGAATCCCACAAGGTAAACCTACTCCATCCACAAACAGTTCCAAAAGAGAACCTTACCCAAAGTAGGCCAGTAGGCCAAGAAAGGAGGAAAAAGAATGTACTCCTGAAGCAACTAAAGAAGACCACCATAGTCGTTTTAGCGGTGACTCACTTTCTCCACAGAGAAAGAAGCATAGGAGTGATGACAGTCTTCAGGGGGGGTTTCGAAAAATAAGATCCCTGACCTAGGAAGGTGAAGTAAACACTAGGGAAAAGGATGAAGAGTGGCTGATGGGCATGAGTAAGCATTTTCAGGTTCATATCTATTCAAGTGAGATGAAGGCTAGTCTTTCCATCTATAACTTGAACGGAAAAGAAGCAAGATGGTGGAGAGATTTAAAACACACCAAGAAAGATGAGCTATGGGAAATATGCTGGGATACTTTCTAAAAACTTTTCCAAGAAAAATGTATGTCCAAAAGGTTCTTTGATAGAAAAGAGAAAGAGTTTCAAAAACTATGCACAGGATCCACGACTATGGATGCGTTTATTAACAGATTTCTAGATCTATTGCATTATGTAATATACATCAAAGAAGAAAAGGTAAATATCCATTAGTTCATAGGATGTCTTCCTCCCAGTTTTCGGAACATGATTGAATTTGACATGCGTAAGACTTTGGATACCACACTGCACAAATCTAGTCTCTGTTATGAGCATGGATAGCTGAGGCAAGATAACCTAAACCGAAACCAAGACAAGTCTAAGAAATTCTCTGATAACCACAAACCTGGGTCCAACCCACAACTATATCGAAAGCAGAATAACAACTTTCAAGTGAACATGAACTTTAATAAACCTAGTACGAACCCTCATGTACTAGCTGCTGATGTTAACAAACCAGTAGCAAGTGGAGTCAATGCTACCCCACTACAAATCAAGTGTTGGAAATGCAGTGGGCCTCATTATGCCCGAGATTGTAAGAACAAGACCGTTGGGGTCTTGGACAACTTACATGAAGAACCAACTCTCGAGGACATAACTCGACCACCCTAGAGAGTCTATGCAGCATTGGATGACCGACAGGAATATCATCAAGCTACGATGGTCGAGATAGAAGGTAAGAACTTGAACACTCCTGTTTCAATACTTATTGATACCGGTGCTTGCCAGAGCTATGTCGCACCTAAAATTTTTGATATATGCAAACTACGAAAAGTAAAACATGATAAACCTTAGCTGGTTCAGTTAGCCACAGGTATGAAATGGAAGGTTTCAGAAATTGTTAAGGAATGTGAGGTAAACCTGAATGGTTTTGTTACAAATGTAAACCTAAACATCCTACCTTTAGGATTGTACGATGTACTTATCGGCATGGAATTGCTGGAACAACTCCATGGCATGCTCGATTGTTCACACAAGTCTATATTGTGTATTGATAGCCTAGGGAACCAAGTGAAGGTTTAGGGCATTCCAAAGAAAGTTTGTGTAACACAAATATCTACCTTACAAGTAAAGAAATGCATTAGGAAAGGCTACAAATTGTTTGCAGTAAACATCCGAGACATAGAGTCTGATAGGGAACAACGCATAGAATACTTTCCCGTTCTTGAAGAATTCAAGGATGTGTTTCCCGAGGAAATCCCTGGATTACCTCCAAAATGAGACATAGAATTCTCCATTGAACTGACCCCAGGATCAGTTTCGGCCTCCAAATCCCCTTACCGCATGAGTGCACCTGAGTTGGTGGAACTCAAACTGTAGTTGTAGGAGTTGACCGAGAAAGGGTATATCCGACCCAATGTGTCCCCTTGGGGAGCACTGATATTGTTCATAAATAATAAATATGGTATGATGTGGATGTGCATCGATTATCGTTAATTGAACAAAATGACTATAAAGAATAGTTACCCACTCCCCCAGATCAATGACTTGTTCAATCAGGTGGGAGGAGCCATAATATTTTCAAAGATTGACTTGTGATCCAGATACCATCAGGTATATATTCGTGACGAATATATTCACAAAAGCACCTTTCGTACAAGGTACAGGAACTACGAGTTTGTAGTAATTCCATTCGGGTTGACCAATGAACCCACAATATTTATGTGTATGATGAACAACATATTCAGTAGGTATCTAGATAATTTTGTCCTAGTCTTTATTGATGACATCCTGGTTTATTCCAAGAATAAAGAGGAACATGAAGAAAACCTTTGTTTAGTACTACAAGTGTTAAGAGAACACCAGCTTTACGCTAATTTTAGTAAATGCGGTTTTTACAAACCGTAGATACAGCATCTATGTCACATTATCTCCAATATAGGGATAGCTATGGACCTGAAAAAGATTAAGGCCATAAAGGATTGGCCTACCCCTACTAGTGTCACTGACATTAGGTCAGTCTTAGGATTAGCTGGATATTATTGAAATTTCATTGAGAACCTCTCAAGAATTTCTTGCTTCATGACCACTTTGCAGAAGAAAGAAAACAAGTTCATATGGACTGAGAATGTTTGTAAAATCTTAAGCAGCTTTTGATAACCGCACCGATGTTGCAGATTGCGGATCCCAATGGGGATTTTGTTGTTTGCATAGATATAACCAAGGAAGGACTTGGAGGAGTCCTCTTGCAGAATGATCACGCAATCTGTTATGAATCGTGGAAGTTGAAAGAAGATGAGAAAAATTACCCTACGCACAATCTTGACTTAGCAGCCATCATCCATGCTTTGAGGACATGGAGGGACTACCTCATGGGAAGGAAGTTCCTTCTGATGAAAGACAATATGATTCTGAAGTAATTATTTCATCGACCGGATCTGAATTAAAGGCAAGACAAATGGTTGGCTTTCCTCAGCGAATACCATTTCGAGCTTAAGCGCATTAAGGGAAAGGAGAATAAGGTTGTCGATGCTTTAAGCCGACGAACTCACATGATTTAAGAGGTGACTTTGAGTCAAACCAATGTAGATTTATATGAGAAGATTAGAAGGGTCAACAGAGCTAACCCCTTCTATTTAGAGATCCTCAAGAAATTCTAGGAAGACAGGTTGTTTCAACAACAAAAAGAATACAAAGTCAACGAATCCGGACTACTATGGTCCAAGGATCGTTTGTATGTTCTAGAAGGAGGGGACCTTCGATCCAGCATCCTCATAGAATTTCATTGGGAACCCTACTTGGGGCACTCGGGATAGAAAAAGATTATATCCGCTGTCAAGAGACACTTTTTCTATCCTAAGTTAAAGGCCAGCATTGCAATCTTTATTGCAAAATGTCAAGAGTACCAACTAGTCAAGGTTGAGCATCATTAACCTGCGGGATTGCTGCAGTCGTTTCCTATTTTGGAATGGAAGTGGGAGGTTATTAGTATGGAATTTATCATCAGTTTACCGGAAAGTAAGAAGAAAAATGATTCTATTTTTGTGGGCATCGACAAGTTGTCGAAGGAAACACACTTCATTCCTGTAAAGTCGACCTACAAGGTCGTGAACATTGTTGATATCTTCTCGAAAGATATATTTAGATTGCATGGGATACCCAAGGTAATTATCTTGGATCGAGATGTTAATTCATAGGAAAATTTTGGAGATCTTTATTCTCCGAATTGGAGACGCGGTTGAACTTCAGCACTGCATATCACCCATAGACAGATGGGCAGACAGAGAGGGTAAACCAAATTTTGAAGGACATGCTCTGAATGTATGTCATGAACAATCCCACGAAGTGGGAGGATTACCTGCATCTTGCAGAGTTTACGTATAACAATGGTTATCATGATTCTGCCAAGATGAGTCCCTTTGAGGTACTCTATGGATGGAAGTGTAGAACACCGGTTACTTGGGATAGCCTGGTGGATCGACTCATGTTAGGGCCTAATTTAATGATGGACTTGGAACATTTGGTTACCAAGGTCCTGGTGAAACTTAAGAAAGCACAAGACCTCCAGAAAATTTACGCGGATCAGAAATGAAAGGATAAGAACTTTCAAATAGGCGATCATGTTTACTTGAAAGTAAAAGACAAATGAAGCTCGTTGAGCTTGGGTAGGTGCGGTAAGTTAGCACCTATATTTTGCGGACATTTTGAAATATTGGCCAAGAAAGGGCCAGTGGCTTATGAACTAGCATTTCCCGTGCATGTAAGAGTCCACAATGTTTTCCATGCATCTTTGTTAAAGAAATCTGTTTATAATACTAAACATGTTGTTGATTGGTCCCTATTACAGGTGGAACTTGAAGGAGAGTTTTCCCCTAATCCTACTCATATACAGGACAAGAGAGAGGTGCAAATTTGGAAGCACGTCATGGTCCAATTGAAAGTGCAATGGAAGCACTTTGAGGCTGACAAAACTAGTTGGTAGAACGAGGCCACCATGTGAAAGGCTTACCTCACCTTCTTTCATGATATCATTCTGAGTCCCTAGAACACCAGGGATGGTGTTGTTCTAAGGGGGGAGGGATGTAATATCCTGAATTTTGAACCTAACACTTATAGGCATGTGCCTATTGATTATTGATTATCTTGATGTTTTATTTTATATTGGGTCAAAGACCCCTCTACATATGAACATGATGATTTTTTTTATATATTGGGAGTAATCCAATTATTGATGATATACGTATATGCTTGTTTGTGTTGGGTGTGGACCCTGAAACACATGATTGACAAGATGTTTTGCGTTGACCGAGGAGCTCTGGAACACTTGAGTGATTGATGAATTATGTTGAGCGAGAAGCTCTGGAGTACATGAGTACTTACGTTTATCTTGAGCAAGAAGATCTGGAACACATGAAAAGATAATTGGATGTGTTGGGCATAATCCCTGGAGCCTTCCATGTTGATGTTGAGCATAAGCTCTGGAGCATCAGATCCTTGGCCATTGTATCCCTAGGTGTATCATGCAAGTACATCCTAGCATTTAGTGTTGAGCGAAAGCTATGGAATTGCACTATGTTTGTAACTCGATGCTATAGGCGTTGAGTATGGGCTCTAGTAAGCACTAGGGGTTACTGAAAATAATTTAATAACTTCCTAGTGAAAATGACTCGAGAAAAAATATTGATATCATCATACTTATTTATAAGTGATTAAATGAAATTTCAAATTTCTATACTCTCATCAAAGCACTGAAGAGCTCCCACATTATACGAGGGAAATCCAACATGCAAGGATGTTTAGAGTTGCCTATCCTAGTAGACGTAAGCCACCTATCTACATGACCTTAATGAAGAAGTGTCATCAAGTCTAGGGATCATGGTATATGATTCCTAGAGACAAATGTTAACAAGTGTTATAATACTATGTATTTTATACATAGTATGTATAGAGAATTTATTATGATTAAAATATATAATTAAGTAAAAGAAAGAAGAGAAGCTCCATCAATTATTATTTATTACTAAAGGATTAATAAATAGTATAATGCTTGTGAAAGTTTAACTAGGAACTAGTTAAAAGTTCCCAAGTTAAGTATTGAAAATTACCCCAGTAATTAGAAAAGGGTTAAATTAAGAAATCAAGTATTTTTTGATTTAACTGTCCCCTTGACTGAAAATTCTATCTATAAATAATAAAGCCAAGAAAAGGCTTGGGTTTCTGATTTTTATCTTTGGAGAATTATTATTCTGCCTGTTTTGGCTCTCAAGTGTTTTCTTGGACAACATTTTCCTGCAAGGAAAAGAGGATTGATTCGAAACTGAATACCAGTTAGGAAACCCTAGCTTAGAAGCTCTAAGCTACTTGCATGTCAGAGTCCAGCTCGAGGGGATCCATATTAAAAACCAAGAACGATTTTGGGTCATGATTGGGTGGAACGTGGTAGTTCCCAAGTGATTTGGTCATCAAACAGAGGTTAGATATGCATTGAATTGTTAATGCTGGTTATTTGAGTGTGCAGGTTTAGCCATTAACATAGCTTCAAATTCATGTATGAAACCCTTGACTTCCTATTCTATTTTCCTAGAATAATTGTTGTTTATACTAGGTAGATGAAATTCAATTCATATACTAACCTTGTTGGTTTGATTCTCTGGTTAATAATCTGCTAGGGTTTTTATTCTTAAAATGATAACCCTAGGCTGTAAATTTTAATATATGCTGTCTATTACAAGGGTTTGTATCCTTAAGATTGTTTATGTATTCTTCAAAGTATTTAGTTTACGCTTACTATAACTAGGTTTTGTTATCAGTAGTATAATTATTTATTCCTTGGTTTTTAGTACTCTGCTGACATATTACATTTTTCAATAGAGGCTTATTTCAAGTTTTAAATTAAAACTAGTTCAGCAATGAATAAACCAGAAAGCTAAATATGACTATTTAGCAACAGAACTATAATATAAATTAAATCCACTAAGAATAGATTATATCTAAAACAAAGCTAATGGAAAATCATTAAGGAACTTCCAAGGTCTGTCTCTATATTACAAATTAATATTAAAATACTCCACATAAATAAAACAACATTATAAATAATCAGAGGAGGCATCATGACCATCCACGTGGTCCTTTATCAAAACTCTATTTACATACATAATAATCCAAAATCCCATTTAAATTTCCCTAAACACATAACATTAACCAACTAGTAATTAAAACTCTTTAATATCCAACTGAGGTCACGACATCGATTCCCATGGATGTCCTAGACCTAATGCCAAAGCACAAATTAATAACCATAACATAAAATTTACAAACAGTAATTGAATAACAAAACCATGATGTTGTTCTTTAAAATAATTAAGAACCATAACTAATACATAATGCACAGAAACCAATTCTTTTAATAACCCATAGTGTTTACACATGCTAACACCCAGGATTCATTCCTGTAGGTCATTTCTATTCTTAATCTAAGGCCACACTATACATTAGGTATGCGGGCAACAATTATTAATAACCACAGTACTTCCAATAAAAACATCAAATCTTTGTTTCCAGCCATGACATTCGCTACAATGATGGTTATAGCCCAACGCTATGTTATAGCCTCGACCACAATTATTTGTTTTGTATAGATTCCACACCTGGGAACCTACAACACGATATTTGTGGGATGCTTTCCCCTAGTTTTTACATACCCCCACTTACATAATAAACCAAACAAGATAATAAGAAACATAACCATTCAAGCTGGGACAATGAGCGTGTCATGAGCCAAGGCCATACATGGCATTGCTTAAGCTATTTGCTTCCCTTAAAACATAACTAGGTAATAACTATAAATGCGTACAGAGGACTCATGAAGGCATGTGCCTCATCCAAACACAATTATTTAAACCACGGCCGCAACATAAGTTTCACACACAGTCACATTATTAAACCATGAATTAACAACGAGACTATCGCAGACATGATGGGAAGGCTCAAACCATTCACGGCTTGGTCTCTCAACAACCATGGTGTTCAACAAATTACATCCTATTAAAATAATCAACACACATACCTCAAACAAAGGAAAATGCCTCTGCTAAAATCGCCTAGTTAAACCATTAACATAGAATTCACATTACATAACACAATAAGAAAAATGACATGAGTATTTTATTAAGAACCGAGAGTATAGACATCATACACGGTATGGTAAATTGCAGTGGCACTACACAGTCACTTCCCAAACCAAAGTGAAGTATATACGGGCATGCCAATGGGCTATGGCACCATTGCAAGAAATGGTGCATCCCATGGCTCAAATGCCCAAACTAGTAAATCATTACAACCCCAAAATGTTATACACAGAACGAGAGGGAGTGCAATTTTCACTCCACGGTCGAAGCCATTGAAACATTTAAATAAATCCAAGTCTGTAAACATATTCCCAAAGGTGAATTTTAAACCCCACTTTGAAACCCCAAAAGAAAATAGTGAACACATCATTCAGTCAGGCCAAGAGGTGATAAGAGTTGGCTTGTTGGAAGGCTTATCGTTGACCATTGCAATCATACAGGAACCAGCGACAAGATTTGAGCCACGAATCTCTCGATAGACCCCAACACCTGCAAACAAAATGATGAGAAGCACGACAACGATATATTGCAACCACGCAAACCATAGGAATGATAAGAGGCCGAACGAGGATCTTACATGTAAGCTCATGGAGGTCGCCTCCATTCTCCCCAGCGCAGAGCAAGACCAAACCCCAACTCAAAACCTTGAAAACGACCAAACCATTATGTGCCCAAGCCCTAAGCTTGGGGCTGTCACATTCTCCCAAGAGCATTGAATGCACCAGCTAGAAACCATTAACGCCAATACAAAACCCACTCTCCATAGTTTAAGTTTCGTTGCATTACTATATATGTCCACTTCCAACATGAAGGCTGAAACCCTGCTATCATATGGTTTCTACCATATGTTATAGTTTCGCCACCCTTTTTCCTATCACCATAAAATTACAATGCTTATGTTATAAACAAGGCTTAATATATTACAATGATAAGGTTTAAGTGTAAGTCCATATATGGTCTGCACTAGTCTTATTTCAACCCAAAACTTATGTATTAGTATAATGTATGTACCATAGGTTTAAAACCTATTAACATGTGAACCTTAGGCTTAAGACATAAACTTAACACAATACCATGAAGCCTTAATCTTTTGCTTAGTAAACATGGCATATGTAATATGCCATGTTAATTACTTTAACCATTATAAATCAATGCCTTGGTTTTGAAGGCCGCGTATTTAAGCTGCAAAATAAAAAACATAAGAAGTGTTAATAATTTTTAATAAACTAAAACGTAAACAATAATTAATGCTAAAATATGAAATAAAGTGTTATAAGACCCTAAGGGAGCATAAGTACTGAACAAGAGCTTTAGCAGTAATAGTTAAATTGACAAGAATAGTAACTATACCTGTTATAATTCGGAGTCGATAAAAGAACCAAAGTCAACCAATAGTACAATCTTTAAAGTCACAGTTTTTCGTGCTCTTTAAAACAAGTTTCTATCACAAGCATGAATTGCAGGTAAATAGAATAGGTTCCTTAGTTCAAAGAACTAAGTAAGCATGCTAACAAGTAAACACCTTTAACTCTCAAACCGTCATGGGAGAATGAGTCCCACCACTCCACCCACTTTGTTTCCACAAACAAAGTTAAGTTAGGACTCCATAATTAACAAGTGTGACAATACAGAAGAGATGAAGCATATAAATCCAGTGACGACACATAAGAGGCAAAAGTGTAAACATAATACTAAGCAGTAAACAGCAGTACAACATCATAAGTAAAATACATTAAAAATAATGACTGAAAGTAAAAGACTGAACGTAAGAAAAACTTAATAATAAACAGAGGTACATGAAGTGTACGATTGAGATCTGTAAGTGAATAATGTTCCGTCTAGGTAGTTTTTACTAGCCTATAAAAAATAAAAATAAAATTGATTTTTGGGGACATTGCACCCTCAATGTAGTAGTTATAGAATGTAAATCTTTATGATAGGGCACGGTTTAATTGAACCACCAACCATTTGCAGTATATAATGCAACTGCTCTACCATTGAGCTAGCACCCTAGACCTTAATATAAACAAAATATTATTTGTATTTTTTAGAGATTTATTGAGTGTATTTCACTCATTTATCTATTAAAGAGAAAAGAAGAAAAAGTCTTTTCTCAATTGTGCCAAATGATAATGACTCTCAAACTCTTTCTGTTGATGCTATATATATGACTCAAAGACTAACTTATGATAATACTCCAGAGTCTCTCAAACCCTCTTGTGGTCACATGAGCTTCCAGCGAATGTAGATCTTAGACTATATCTTAGTAATGCTTATATGAAAAGACTTGAAAACATCAAGCAGCTAAGTGGTGGCCTACATTCTAAATAGTGTAAGTTCTCTGGGAGGGTTATTTCTTTAACGAGAATATAATGAATAAGACTCAGTATTCAAGGCATAATCTCTTAAGTGAGCTCCATTCACTTCAAAACTCGGGAGATATCATTTGTGATGAACAGGTAGCTCCAACTCTCATTTTCTCCAACACATTCATCCATCACTACGAATCCATTCATCGTTAATTCGATTTGTGATGAACAGGTAGCTCCAACTCTCATTTTCTCCAACACATTCATTCATCATTAATTCGTAGTAGCAACTCCAACACATTCATTCATTATTACGAATTCATTCATCATCGTTAATTCGTAGTAGCAACTCCAACACATTCATTCATTATTACGAATTCATTCATCATTAATTTGTAGTAGCAATAAGAAGGTTGAGGCTTCATGTAGCAGCAACACGATGTTCAAATCTTGCAGACTCAATAAATATTAGGGTTTCAAGAAAGCAATGGAAGAAAGATCGAGTCTGATGTGGCTCTGAGATTATCACACAACAAGCCTGGCTCGGTATTTTAAATTTATGATGCAAGTAGTTATTTTCCAACTAAAAAACAATATTTCTTACTCTTTTCATTGACAACAACCTTCTTCTCGAGACATAAGAAACACGGAACTAATAGCTTGGAAAAGATTTTCATAAAACCTCAAATCTTTTTTCCCTCTTTGATAAAGAATCAGTATTCCGGGTACTAAAATAGTAACTCAAAAAATTAAAAACATTTCAAATTAAATATTTGAAACAAAAATGTTAATATTATGTTTAAAAATCACCTTAAACACTCCTAACATAGAAAAGCAAACTAGGCTAGAATTTGAGACAATTGTTTTAAAAAATTTCCTTAAACATACCCATCCTGTACTAGTGATTTGTGCATGAGAGTTGTGAATCTTTTTCTCCAATGTGTGGAGACTATCCTTATGATACTATCATTATAATATTACTGTATTTTTATGTTTTAATCCGCTTCTATTGTTGTGAACAATTAACTAATGGTGCAAACAGGTTCTCTGCGTTCTCTCCAGAACTTCTGAGTTGCATGGAAAAGCATGAAGACGGTCTCCAAGATCATTGTATTGTGGTGTGAAGACACTCTTGTGGTGATCTTTTGGTTTTATGCAAATGTGCGAAGGCTTACTGATATCACCCTATATCGACTGACGACAACCTTTAGGTGGTGGCAGAAGACTATGGAGTTCACGTTTCCATGGGAAAATCGTATGGAACCAAATCTTTTTTTTCATAAATGTAAAAATTGCAATCCTTTCCAATCTATCTAACCAGATAAGACTACATGTTAAAATATTACTGAATTGATTCTATACGAAAAAATACGCACCGTCAATTAGCATGTAGACAATTATGCAGTCACCATTCTCAAGTAAGTGGTTTTTAATTATACTAATATTTAATTATTATATCTAATTAAATAATAACAACTTATATTAGTGTAATAATTACACTAATATTTAATTATTATATCTATGTAATAACAACTCATCAACAACTTCACTTTATGATAACCAAAAAAAATTAAATAATAATATTTTCAATACACTAATTTTAATTTATATATCTATCTTAAAATAACTCTTCACACAATATAGATTTCTAATTAAATATTAATAAAATAATATTCATCTTTTAAAATTTACATTACTAATGTATCATTAATTTATAAATAATTATTATGTTCAATTTTTCTTAACATCAATAATTAAACAACATATTTCCATAATATTGTAATGTCCTTGAATTATTGGTAATGCAATTATTAATTATTAATTAAAATTTAACAACAAAATTTAAAGAAATTAATAATTTATTCTTAATGCAATTATTAATTATTAATTAAAATATAACAACATAATTTATAGATATTAATGATATTAATTTATTGTTTTTAGGTCATTTCTTCATCAAAACGTGAGTCCCCGTTGCCTTTTTGGTAACAGAGGATGCAACATAGATCATTTGAGTTTTGTTATCAATAATAATGTAACATTTCAGTTTTGACTCCGTTGCATTAAATGTATATGATGTATATATTGTAATGAATTGTGGTGTAGAGCTAAAGGGAAAAGCCCCACCATCGTTTTAGTTGTGTTATGTTTCGGCAAACGGAATCGTTGTCGATGGTCTATGGCATATATTAATTTTTGGCATCATGTAAATATGCATCTTTAATTAAATAACCCAACCAGCTATGTTCGCCACAACTAAATTGAGAAAGGGCATGATTTTCCCAAGGATAAGGGAGGGGAATTGTTAAAACTTGAACCAATGGAGAAAAAGCCATGTGTCAACCACCCATTCAAAACTGCTGATGTTAGTTGAGGGAAGTTATTGCTGGGAAGTGGTGGGTGGCAGGACTATTAGTCCTTTCCCACACGCCCACTCCACCAGCAGACTTTCTATCTTCACGTACGCAGGAAAACCACTACGGATTCACTCCATTCTTGCTCATCTTCACGCGTCAATTGGGATTCGCTGTCGTTTTTCCTCACGCACGGAGACAACCGCAAAACTCCATTGTCTTGCTCATTCTCATGCACAGGATTTTTCCTGGTTTTGACTCACGCGGCGAGCTAGGAGCCGTGTTCTTTCGCCCACGATTTCCCTGTGAAGGGCCATTCCCATTTTTCTGTTGTGTATATGTTTTCCTTATCGATTGTGGCCTGTGTATATGTTATCCTCTGGCCAGCTGAGAATCGGGCTTTTCTTTCCATCTTCGGACTGTGTAAGTTTACCCGGTGACTTCATTGTTCAGAATGGGCCGTTGTTTTTCCCCACATTGTTGGTCGTGTCTGCCTTTACATTTTGGGGCCGCTGTAGATTGTTTTGGAGTCATTTTGGCCATGAGAGGGCCAAGAACGACTCAGGAATTGTTTTCCTTACCCAAACTGTGAATCGCTTGTGTGACTGCGTGTATGCAGTGATTGGTCTTCGGATTGTGTTGGAGTAGGATGATGGCTTGGTTTGCTTGATAAACCTGGTGTGTTTGAGGAACCGCACAGACAGAGCTAGAGGGCTGGCTTTCTTCTCCACAACCCCTGAATAGCACTAGAAGGGAGGTCAGGGCCTGAGGGACTGTGTAGCAAAGAAGGGATTGATTTCCTTATGTTGGGTGTGTGTGGGTGTGCTAGAAGTCAGGCTAGTTCTGGTGTAGGTGTCCTCAACTCTGCAATGAGCTCACCAGCTTAGCATATGACCCTTCCTAGCTCCTTGGTGGCCTGATAAACCCAACTATGTTGGCTTGGCTATGTTTTGTGTATCAGTGGCTATGTGTAAGCCTGCTTGTTCCTTATTCCTTGGGGAATCATGCCCAGCTCGGGGGTGGCAGCATTGCTAAGAGATTTAGGAGCATGCTAGCCTATGGTTGGGTGGAACATTGCAGCAACGTAGCTGGTTGCAGGACGAGTTCTTTATAAGATAAGTAATCTTGTCTATTTTACTTCTGCAATTATATTTATTGTTAATAAATTATGATGAACATGTTGAATGAATGAATGTATGTTTGCTTCCGCTGTGTATGTGAATGATTATGCATCTTAGCATGTTTTATGTTCAAGCATTTCAATTTTTATGAATGCACATGTTCATGAGGCTTTTATCCCGAATGTTTAATGTTATGGTAGCGTCATCTTCGCCGGTCAGAGGGTCGGAGATGCTACAAATAATACGGATAAAACAAAATTAAAATAAAAACATGTTTGTAGATGATGAAGTGACCTGCATTGCAAAATAAGACTAGCAAAAATTACTTGAAAATATAAATACATGATACTTTAAAATGTTTTTATAAATTCTATTGTGGTATAATACATTTAATTTTGTAGATTGTAAGTCTTATTAATGTTTTTTCCATCTTTATATTTTAAAGATTGTTTTTTTTTAATATTAAAGATGTTTATTTTTGCTATTTCAGTATTGAGAATAAGGGTGATTTCTTAATGGACAGCTTCACTTATGTCCTCTTAATTATAGATATCATTGGAGCATTATTTATAGATTATTAGATAAGTGGTTAGTATACAAAATAAGAGTGTAATATACAAAGTAAAAGTGTTATTGAGTTAGTTTAGTCTTAATTTAAATCTAATTCAAAATCAAAGACATATATATTCCAATTAATTTTATAAAAAACAATTAATAAAACTTGGATACTTCATGTTATAGATTTGGCAATTGAACCATGCCATCATAAAACCATGAATTTCATTTAAGGACATGAAAGTGATTTTAATAATTTTTATCCATTATTCATACCAGATTGTTAGAATTAATATAACCATAAAACAAATACTATTTAATAAACAAAAACTGATCTGAAAATACAAAAACAAGTTGTTACTAGTTTCTTGAACCACCTTTTAACTGAAGCTTATTTAAATCTTAATCAAGATAGATTTAAGCATGACAAGATAGGAAGACCATGAAATGAATCCCTACTGTACACTTGTTACACTTAAATTAATATTGTTAATTAGGTCAAGCAAGTCCAAAATCTGAAACATTATCTAAATATCTATATACATAATTAAAACATTATCTATATACATAATAACTCTCACTGTTCATTAATCTATAATGAGTATGAATGCATACTCATATTCAAAATTAAACAATATAATTGATTGTTTCATCAAATTTTCTATTGATAGTTTAACATCTTGAAAGTATAAGAATAAAATGAATTAAATTTTTTTGTCCAATGAATTCCCTGAACTTGCATGGTGATGGATCTCCTTTTTTTTATTATCTTCTTGTCAAATGAAAAGATGCTGATTGATCTCTGTTTTTTCACTTGACAAACGAAAAGCATGCCGATTAGAATCACTGGTTGCCGAAATACATATTAGAAATATATTGAAATATTGAATGCGCAAATATAACAGTAGTGATAACATTTATCTGCATAATTTGGTATTTGTTTGAGTGGACAGTGGAATTTATTGGAATGTCTACATCGTTTTGGACATGTATACAATTTTTCCACGGCTAGAAACACGCTTTTCGTTTTTATCACTGAAATGGAATGATACTTTTTCTCTCAGGACAGAACCACACAAGAAGCTGCAGCTGGCAAATATTGTGAAATCAGATCAGAGCCTATGCCAATACTCTTTCTACGAGTTTGCAGGTGGCAAAAGGAAATATACCAGACTCAAAAGGAAAACAAAATAGGAAGCATGATCGTGACAGGTACTGGGTCCGATATTAACAGGACTTTAAATTTGATATCATGGGTTTTGCAATCACCTTTTTCAGTGAACTTACCAAAGAATGATGTGATAGCATTCTTTACTTTGATTCTGGGTAAAATAATTGGGTGGGAAGTTGGAATATCCATGTAATGTTATGTTCACTGACATAGCATAATCTGAAAAAGACAATTTTTTTTTAATTCATTATACGTTGTAATTGTTCTTGGCTCATTGTTTTTAATTCATTATACCTTGTTAATTTACATGGGAAATATTCCTATGGGCTTGTTAGGTAAATGTCTTTAAAATTATATATCAAAATGTGCTTTTTTTTCATTAGATTTATATTTATAATTAGAGGATATGTTGAGTAAAATAACATAATGTGACAAACACACATGTATAACTTTGACAGTTATATTTATGTTTTTGGTTTATTGAGTTATGGTTAAATAATGAAAATATGCATATTGGCTATCCATGTTATGTTTAGAGGAATATATCTTCAATGTGAAAGAGCATAGTTTAAAAAAGACTCATGTATCTGACAATTATATTTTTGTTTTTGGTTTATTGTTTTTTAATTGAGTATATCTTGTTTTATAAATAAAATATATTTGTTAAAGGGAAAGTATTGATATGGGCTTGTTAGGTAAATGGCCTAACTTGGTTCTAAATTAGGTTTAAAAAGGTGTTTTTGATTAGATTTGTATGGTTTGAAAAGATGTTATAAATAATGTATATAGTATAATGTGATAAAGGTATATGTATATCTTTCACAATTATATTTTTGTTTTAGGTTTATTGATTTTATTTATTATAGTTTTTTAATTTATTAATAAAATATGGTTAAATAATGAAAGTGTTCATATGGTTTTGTTAGGTAAATGGATATATGTTTAAACAAGACATGCATAACTCTTATAAGTATATTTTTGTTTTTAGTTCATTGTTTTTTTAAGTGATTCTATTTCATTAATTTTTTAATGAAATATAATGTTTATAGAGAAGGTATTCATATGGGTTTGTTAGGTAATTGGATTAAGTAGGATTTAATAAGATGTGTATATTTTAAGAACATATTATAAAGAGGACATCTTCACTGATATAGTATAATGTGACAAAGACACATGTATATCTTTGATAAGTATTAATTTTTTTTGGTTTATTGATTATATTTACTATATTTTGTTAATTTATCTATAAAGTATGGTTAAATAATGAAAGTATTTATATGGGTTTGTTAGCTAAATGGGCTAGTGTAACTAGCATTAAGTGGATAACATGCCAAAATAGGAACATGGAATATCTATGAGTTTAAAAATTTAGTTATAAAAGAGACTATCATAACTTTTAAATATGCATGGATTTTTTAGAAATAACAGAGCACACGAGAGATTTTATTGATCGCATTCCACTTCGAGGAGGAAACCTCTTTTCAGCAAGCTCAATACAAATAACTCTTGGATACCTTCATTGGCCTCAACACTCACTTATATATTAATTCTAATCTAAACAACTATTACTCCCCATGAATGTGAGATAATACAATATACTAACAGGACGACTTACAAAGCATATGCGTTCAACAAAATATACTAACGAAATAAAGAGGAGCCCGGTTGACACGGGTTCTTAACATACCCTCCCTCTTAGAAAAGATTTGTTCTCAAAGATTTAGATGTGGAAACTGGTGTTGAATTTGAAGGAGTTGTTCCCATGTAGCATCTTATGGTTGCATGTCATGCCACTAAATTAAGACCGATGTGATGGACCGAGAGATAAGTTGACGAGTGCGCATAAGACAATTTGATGGATACTTCATTATCTAGTTCCGGTAAAACAATTTGTGCTCTGATGTTGTTGCCAATCACTTTATGAAGATAAGAGACATGAAATACTGGGTGAATGCAAGAAGAAGGAGAAAGTTACAATTTATAAGCAGCGGACCCAATCTTCTGAAGAATCTTATATGGACCATAGAACTTTGGAGCAAGATTCTAATGTCCTTTGAGTTTCAAGGATGATTGCATGTAAGGTTGCAGAGGAAGAAAAACCATATCACCTACTTGAAAAGTGTGCTCAGAACAATGTTGATTGGCCTATTGTTTCATGTGGTTTCTTTCCATGTGAAGATTGTCCTGCAGAATGTGAAAAATCAAATCTCAATTTCGAAGAACCATGTCAACTTCCCAAACTGGTGAACTGTTGGGGGTGTATGGTGTAATGAGAATTTCTCCCCTATTACATGGAGAAGCACCAACCTTAGATCATTGTGATCATAAGGAAGAACTTAATGGAAAAGGATAAAACTAAACTAAACTAATAACTAAAAGCAAATATTTTATATTTTTTAAACATGTTTATCAACTAAACTAATGCAAGAAACAAAAATAAATAAACACACCTTTCTCCTTCAAGATGGGACACTGTATCCGTCCTTGGAAGTGGTTCCGTAGGTCCATGACTTGGTCCTCCATTTGTCTCCATGGATAGTTGTCAAACGGGGAATGGATCCAAAGTGGGTATGGAGGATGTCTCAACGTACACCGTGGGAAATCATGTGGCAAGGGGAATGGTGGAACGAAAGTATGTTGTATACATGACAGAAAAATGACACAGCGTAACCACAAGTGAATGAAAATGTATGAGTGTTTTGAGAGATCCCTTCACAATGTATTTATAGTATGGTCCTAGGGTTTTTGACCTAAGGTGATGACCCATGGTATTTATCTGTGGTTTTTTGACATTTTCTCTTTTTTAGGGGTTTTTAACCCTTTTTGGGAGAAAGTGAAGGTAAACCATAATAAATGCTCACCATCCCTTCATTTATGGGAAGGAATAATGGTGTTTTGAACCATTTTTTTTTGTGGAAATACCATTGTGAAGGTCAAAAATTAAGGGAAATATGGTGAGAATATGATGCATGTATATGATTTAGACCATGGAGAGCTAGGTGAACACTTTTTAGTGTTAACAGATTTCCCCCTGATGTGTGAGGGAAGGATATCATTGTATGGCCGATGGACATCATAGGATCATGGAAAATAATGGTGACAATGGTGGATAGATTGGAGAGACCTATGGAGAAGTTGAGCTTCCTCGTTCGAACTACAGTGGATTTTGTTTTTTATTATGGGTTCTAAAAAATGGATGAGATACGTATAATATGTGACATGTATATGAATGAGGCGAGCATACCCATGTTCATAAAAAATTCAAAAAGAATAAATAATGGGATCAAGGCTAAAAAACATGGGAGTCGATCAATACATATACAAATGATGATACATACTGGTGGTCTCAATGGGAGGTTGAATACAATGTTGATCTGAAGAATGGATACATAGGAGCAATGGAATTCTCATGGAATGTAATATCATCACAACTGATGCTCTGCAGAATCTACAGGTGTACATATATCTGGAGTCAATGACTAAGAGTCGAAATCTCTATGGTACAATATGCACCATCAAGTACTACAGATACATGGAAGCATAACATTGGGGGCTTCTAAACATAGTTTCCAACGCAGCCCAGAAATCACAAGGGATAAGAAACTGTGTGGGTCCCATGGTAGACTCACCAATGTGCTAGAGTCAGGTGAAAATCGAGGTATTCGAATAAATAATGAACAGACCAATACCATGTACAAATCTCAACGGTGAGATGATGTAGCTGAAGTCGAGCATGTGAGACACAACCAACTCGAAAGGAACTAATGAATCATTTCAAGTGGTCCAAGGAACTCATCAATGACATGGATGAAACCAGTTTACGGTGACCTCATGATCTATCCTCTGGAATAGATGTGTTGGCGTCAATAGAGGGAGATCTGCAACTAATCAAGGAAATGATATATCCTTGACTAGAAGCATGAGGGGGATAACCAAAGAGGTGGAATCAATATGGGGACTGACACACTAAATGGGGGAATAGGGTCAGGGGAGTATGAGCAACTCAAACCTCCTTTATTCAAAGTATGACTACAGGACTAACTAGGAAACAAATGAATTTGACTCATGGGGGAGGGATCATAGCTGTAATACCAGGAAGATAACTGCAAATGGGAAATAATGAGGGAGGTAACTGGACTAGTAGTATCCCGGGGATCCAAGGAAGACTCATCGTCGAATACTCTAAACAAAGGCAACCAAATGGGGGGAATCTCCCATACTATGATATCATATGAGGTGGTGCCTAAAGACAGCACTTGGGCCTTCTTCATAGTTTAAGGAGCACAAAGAAGTGATAGAAGTAAGATCGACATGATATGATATCATGAATTTTTATCGAGCCTGTGAAAGCAAATGCTCAATGGTGTTTTCATTTTTAGAGAGTCTGGAAAAAGGAAGAAGAATCCAGTGTGGTCTCTTTTTCATTAATAGTATCCTAAGCCTGAAAAAGGATAAAAGTATACAAAGGAGAGCTCTTCTAACCTTTGGGGAAGGGAGAATTCTTTACCGTTGGTAGTCCAACCAAGTCGGAAAAGGTTAAACCAATACTGATTGCACACTCATTCAAATACTTTTATGAGCATGAACGAAACCAAGTTTTCTCAGTAATCGTTTCTGGATGAGAAGGTTGGAAAATAGATTAAAGAAAACCTATGATGATCATTTTTGTAAAGTACATTCCCAATGTATGAGAAAACATAAAAGGAAACAAAGGGAAACATTCATGGCTTGAATGTGCCAGGGTGGTATTTTTCTTATCATAGTCTATATAGTTCGAAAAAGGAGATAAACGAGGCTACATAGATGCCCTTTAAAATACTTTAGGGTGAATCCACGGGCCTGGGTAACACTTTTTGGCAAGCGCATCTTGCCAAAAACATAAAAACGTACCTTGGTCGAGGGCTTGTTAAACCCTCGACCGAGCTATTAATACCTCGACCGAGCTTTTATAAAGCCCTCGACCGAGGTTTTTTTCAGCCCTCGGTCGAGGTATTTCTTAACCCTCGGTCGAGGTATTATAACCTCGACTGAGGGTTAATAAATACCTCGACCGAGGTACCTTTTTCAAAAAAAAATTATAAAAAGGGGCCGCGGGGGCCCCAATTGTCATTTTCAATCACTCGACCGAGGGACAGAGCTCGACCGAGGGACAGCGCACTCGACCAAGGAACAGCGACCATCGCCCCAAAGCAACCCATCCTCATCACAATGTCGGAGCAAAGAGGTAACATTTTTCAATTTAAATGGAATTTAAATTTTTTTTTTATAAATTT